>JAAEAF010003744.1:0-129714 GCA_011037195.1 Triatoma infestans | reverse complement strand
AAGATGGGCGAACGCCCGAAACCGGTCGATGACCACAAAACGAAGCTGGCTACCACGGAAAATGTCTCTGATGCTTTCCAGCTCTGCGGAACCAACCACCACAACAAATTATAATTTATCTTTTACTAGTGATCTGGTAATCTCTTCTAGCGATATGGACCCATAACTGTTAGGTTTTTGAATAAGAAACATGGAATATCGACACGAATAAAACTACTATTATTTCGTTATATTCAAGTTACACAATTCATACATTGAATACAGAAAAAAATATGTATTTTTGTTAACACATATGATTATAACACACTTGTACAAAAGTCATATAATTATGATATAAGTAAATTATATTTCTAACAATAATGATATCAATTTGTTATTCCTCTTCCTAGGAGCCTCTACAGCATACTGTCCGGTGATGGGCAGTCTGTAACGAGAGAACACTGTCCGCAGGCTGGCAGTGCTCTGAGATGGCTCCGGGAGCAAATGAATCTAATTTTGACGCGCCTTAAATAAATAAAAAAAATTGTTTCAAGATTTTTTGTTTTTAATTTTCTAAGCTCCCCTTGGCATCATTCCATGTTTTGTTGTAGTAATCTAAATAAACAAACAAATAATAAAATACCAGCTGTCCAAAATATTAATATTGTAATCTGTTGTGTCTGCCCCTCACTCATTCTGCCCAATTCGTCACTCTTGCTCTGACATCCCACTCGGCCCCCTTGTGTTCCCAATCTGTCTTTCATCAATACTGAACAATAAATTTTAAATGAAGCCTAAAGTGAAAACAATAAATAAATAAAAATCCAATATAATCTGAAATTTTTGTTGCATTTCAAGTTGTTGTTTGGTCAAATTTGTGTAACGTAATTTATTATTTTACAATAAATAGGAACTATTGTTTTATTAATTACTATTAATATTATTATTTGTTGTAATAATGAGAAGTGTAATAATTTCACTAGGAGAAACTCGTGCGAATGTTTCACATCCAGCCAGTTTAGTTCTCTTTATTTGCTTCGTAATGGAGAAATTACTTCCTCTTTTATAAATTTATTCAATTCATCACCTGGAAGGGCGACGTTACTGAATTTTTTTTTTTTTAATTTTTAGCGACTTTTTCGAATACAGCTTTAACATATTTCTTTGAATTTCGAATACTACCTATAACTTTTATTTGAAACATTTTCCTAGGAAAATTGATTGGGGGTTCTGGAGTAATAGTGACATTTAACTTTCTTCTAAAGTACAATTTCAGTTCCATTTTTGGTTTACCATGTTCATAATATTGTTATACATTAGATAGAATTCCAAATTTGAAGGAAATCGGTATACTGGAAGGGCATCTTTACACAATAGGTTTTTGGGATTTTCTGGAAAATGGCTACAACGAGTTTATTCAAACTTGGAACGCTCACTGCACAGATATTAACCTATCACTTTTATTTTAAATAGTTTTCCAAAAAAAGTTGATTTTAGATAAGCTGTGTGGCTGATTCTATGTTATTGGCGCGCTCTCCACTTGCCTACCTGCCCTTGGGTTGGTGTAGCTGGTACTTGTCCACCCCCACCCCTATATTCATGTTGGAACAAATGAGTAAAATTTGAAGTTGAAAGGAAATTTGTCGTCTTATATATAATTATATTTACAGGAATAAGAGTAAGTCGTGTGAGTGTTTCACACCAGATGTTTATTTATAAAGAATATATACCATATATTCCATATTTCATATATTTTATATATTTGGAATGCTAAATGTACCATTGGTATATTATTTTAGTGGGAACAAGTTTTCCGGAGATATTAATTCCGGAGCAAGTGAGATTCCCTCTTGTGAACATTGCAATTACAAGTTATGTGGGTATTGGTTAGGTGCGCTGCCTGGTGTCTCATATAGTTTAATTATTTAGATATATATTTTTTTTTTAATATAAGGCGTCTCAACATCTGTGGTCATTAGTGCCCGCAGCCTTCTCAGTGCACTGCCGGCCTCCGGATAATGTTCTCTCCTTACAGACGACACTGTCCATCACCGGACAGTCAGCTATAGAGGCTTCGAGTTTACGTATTACCACGCATCTAAGGGTAGCACGGCTTAATTCGAACCCGGAATCTTCGCGTTGCTAGTCCAGCGGCGCTGCCACTGAGCTAATCCCTTTCCTATTGAAATATCTGCTGCGATGTAAAAAACCAAAACAGCAGATGTTATATAACTGTATTTTGGGTTGGGGCAATGGGCAGTGTTGGTACAAGTTCCAAATTTGAGGAAAATTTATCGATGGTAATTGTACTAACAGCAGCAAAGGAAAGTCGGCTGAGTGTTTCACATCAGATTAATTACTTAAATTGAGTGGATCATCAATAATTGTATTCTCTAAACCATGCCAGGAATAAATGATAAATTTTTAAATAAATTCTCATTACATAAGAAACAGATATTGAAACATAATATGCTTTCAGCAATATATATATATATTATACATACACACACACAATCTAATTTTAATTAAAAATTAAATTAAACCAAATTTTAATTAACATTGAATTTAATAAGCCTGTATGTTATTATAAAAGTTGCTAATCGACTTGTTAAAGCATTTATTAAACCAGGGAGCATTATTCAAAATCACTAAAATATTCATTAAAACTTGCATTTAATTTCACTACAAAGTTATTCTATTAATTATATCAGGACTGCTTTGCCATTGTTTCAGTAATAATGGACAAGACATATTTTAAAATAAAACATAATAGCCATAATCGTACGATAATTTGGTGTCCATTGCTACAGTTGGCAACAATGGGATTTTATTGAAGCTGTGGGTAAACAATGATTTCAGGTGGCCTATTGTAGACTCGCTGAAGTTTTAGAGTTAAAGGAAAACCGCACAAAGCAATGTCCGTTGCTGGGGGATTCATAGTGGTGGTATAAACGTACAATCTGGCCATGAGACTGCGTCCTCTGCCATCCCTAAAATAGAAATGGTGAGAAGTTAATGTATTGCGAAAGACCTCGGTCCGACCTACCAATGTCCGTGGCCTTTCCATCACTGACGACCTATTTTCAAACTTTTCGATTGCCTGTTTCTAGTATTCTTGAGAGTTGTGTGAAGTATAATAGTTTTAACCTCCTTTATTCAACTTTTTGCCACTTATATACCCAAACCCCCATTTGAACATCACTTAACCTCTTCCTTCTTTCATGATTTTTTTAGAGACTTGGTCATTTTAGAAAGATGATTCTTCCTTCATCTTCTATTCAAATATTTTTACTTAACAGAAAGTATTGCCATCGTAAATCGAATATTCAATAGCTGTTATGAGGTCCCCCGAGTACGAAAAATGTTTTTAGCGAAAGTAATGGTTATATATATATATATATATATATATATATATATATATGTATGTGTGTGTGTGTGTGTGTGTGTGTGTTTTTGTGTGTATGTATGTATGTATGTATGTATGTGTATGAGAGAGAGAACACAATATCTCAAAAACGAAATTCGCAGAATGCTCAAACTGGTATTCCGTTTAGGTATTACCACCGCATCGTACACGAAGTTTCGGTAAAATCCATCAAACGGAAATGCGACTATATTAGATTTTATTGTTTACAATTTTCTCAAATTCAGCTTCACCGATTTTCTTCGTGCACAATCTGCTATTACTTTTATTGTAACATTTTCCCAGGAATAAAATAATTTTTTTGCGGGTTCTGGGCGAAGAATATCAGTAAGATTTTCTCTAAAGTATCAGTTCTTTACAGAGTATGCTTCTGCCATTTATGCCAGTGTTCACTGCTTAATTTTTTGAGTCTTTTTGGAATGTTATCGAAAAAGAATAACGATTTCTTAGGAGTCGATCAAAGTAGTTTCTCGATATTTTTCAATATATCTATAATGAAAGGGATTAGCTCAATGGTTAGCGCACTGCACTCCCACGCGGAGGTCTGGGGTTCGAGTCCACCTGCTGTCCTTAGATTTTTTCTTGCTAGGAGCCTCTACAGCTCACTGTCCGGTGATGGACAGTGTTGTCTGTAACGAGAGAACACTGTCCGGAGACCGGCAGTGCACTGAGAAGGCTCCGGGCGCCAATAGATATTGACGCGCCTTAAATAAAAATCAAAAGCAAAATCTATAGATTTCCGGGTATTGGTCAGTGAAAAATATTTTAGTTAAAGGTAAACGTTTCGATTATATTTTGTAATCATCATTAGTACCAAACTAAGATGTTTTCTTCAAACGTTAATACTGCATTTCTATAATAAATATAAAATGTTTTACTGTATTAAAATTAAATAATCTCTAAATTATAAAAGCTAAAAATTAAAACTCTGCAGACTAATAAAATTAAGCACAAACGGTAATGGTAGAATGGACAAATAATATAGGTGTAGGTAATACAAAAATGATTAGCTTACATTATAGATCACTAAGGGAGTGGACCATTTCCCACGGAAAAAAATCTGGTGTGAAACACTCACACACTTTCCCTAACTGCAGTCAATACAATTAAAAAATTTACAATTTCGTTAAACTTGAAAATTGTTTTTTGGAGCTGTAACATAAATCTGGGGTTACATGGTGGTGGACACTCCTTGGCACAGGTAATCACTTCAATTTAATTTCCATTGAATCCAACAGACAACGCAAATAACGTGGTTCAAATAAAATTTGAAATTTCACGCCACAAGTTCCCCAGTTACCTCCACAATATTTACTTCCCTAAAATATTAAAAATAAAAGTTAAAGGTTTATATCTGTGTAGTTAGTTGTTTTGGTGGTTGGTTCCGCAGAGCTGGAAAGCATCAGAGACATTTTCCATGGTAGCCTACTTCATTTTGTGTCACCGACCGGTTTCGAGCGTTAACCCATCTTCAGGATGCGTTTTTCTTACATTGTGGCAACACAGACTTGCACAGAGCAAATTCAGTTTACACACTGAATCAGAGTATGTAAACTGAATTTGCTCTGTGCAAGTCTCTGTTGTCACACTGCCTGAAAAACGCATCCTGAAGAATGCCAAAAGACGCATCCCGAAACCAGTTGATGACCACAAAATGAAGCAGGCTACCACGGAAAATGTCTCTCAGTATAGTTAGCATTCCAAGTTAAAAGAAAAACGCTATACCCGTTTTCGAGAAAATTTCAAAAAAGTTTTCAAATTTGGAATTATAGCAGTACTTGTGTTACTATATTAATATTATATAGGTGGCAGAACCATATATTGTACTTTAGAAGAAAGCCTAATGCTACTGCCCCCCCCCCAGAATGCTCCAAAAAATCATTTCCCCGGGAAAATGTTTCAAATAAGTGAGAGAGTAGATCTGTCTAAAGATTAGTTGACAAGTTTAAAGAAAAACGCTGGAACGTACTTAAGAAAACTGCGAAAACAAAAAACTGTCTGATTCTGAAAAAACTGATTCTGTCTGGTTTATTAGGGCTGCCCAAAGTCCATTGACTGATGGATGGTTGCTTTAGATACAGAAACAGCATTTCTTGTATTATTTCAATCAGATAATTGGCACCACCAGCATTTTACCTCTTCAGTTTTAATAGCAAAGAACAGAGTAACGTGCGCATAATCAGTAATATCGTTAAGTGTAATATATTGTTTTAGAATAATATTATTTGTTATTACTGCCCGGCCTTCCTTTAATAATTCACTATTACAAAAAGACATACATTATCATCCAGGAGTCTGCAGACTATACGAAAGAAGACCTGCAATAAAATGTAAATTATTAAAATGGAATCCAAAGTAATAGTCGCAAATTTATCACACCCCCTTTGTGAGCTCTCTGCTAGCCCCATAACTCTATAATAAATCATAAATGCTGAGACCATAAAATAAAATGGATAAAGTAAATTAAAGAAACGAAGCTCTAAATTTGTTGCATATAATAAATTGTGACTGCTGTTGAAATTTGTAGCTATTTGATTGTTAATATTTTGCGAAATATTTTAATAAAAAAAAACATCTCTTATATTTATATTTTTACTTTCTCTTACGCGTAGTAAGAGGAAATATTGTGATCGTGTCAAATTGTCGACTTCGAGTAATACACATTTTGAGGTCCCCTGAGTTCGAAAAAGTGGTTTTTAGAAATTAGTCTGTGTATGTATGTGTGTGTGTGTGTGTGTGTGTGTGTGTGTGTGTGTATGCGTGTGGTCAGCATAACTAAAAAACGGAAAATCGAAAAAGTTCAAATTTGAGTGCTGGCATTGGATCTGAGCAGATCTGTCCCAATCAGTCAACCGTAAGTGCGACTTTACTGAATTTTGTTTTCTCTTTAATGCAATTCTCTCCAAAATAGCTCCAACGATTTTCTTCAAAACTGTATATAAACCACCCATATAAACAGCCATACATTTTATTTGAAACATTTCTCTGAGAAAATTCATACAAAGTGGCTTCTAGAGAAAGGGTGGGGTTATGTTTTCCTCTAAAATGCTATATTAATTTTTTATACAATTCTATCATCTAAATAATATTAATTAGAAATAAATATGTTACTACAATTCCGAGTTTGAAGAAAATCGATTGACCAGAAGTGTGTTTTCACTGAATAATTTTATCATTTTTTTGCGATTGTCTCCATAACTGCACCGACAGTTTTCATTGAATTTGCTACACTATGAATACAGAGACCGATCAGTTTTGTTGGATACTTTTACGAAATCGTTAATTTAAAGTACTTTTGGGGGGGGAGGGGTTTATGCTTTCCTTAAAAAAAGTCATTTTTGAAAATGTGGGTGGGTCCGGTCCGCAATGCAGGATAACATCCGTTATTTTATCCGTCGTAGCATGCATATTGGTTTTGTTTCAATGCTACGACGGATAAAATACCAAAAGTCTTTTTATTAAGTTTAGATTCCTCCATTGAAGACAAATAAATAATCGTTTAGTAAAAATAATATTAAGCTTGGAGAAAATTTGTCAATTATAATTCTTAAACTGCAGCAAGAGAAAGTCGTGTGAGTGTTTCACACCAGATTTTGTTTTTTACTTTCTCTTGCTCCTAGTGAGTGGTGCGATCGTATCAGAGTTTCGAAATTGAGTTTTCACTGGAAATACATTTTTTGGAGTTCTCTTGATACAAAAAAAATGTTTTTCGCGAATCGTTCTGTATGTGTGTGTGTGTGTGTGCGCGCGCGCGTGTGTGTGTGTGTAAGAAAGAGAGAGAGAGAAATATCTCAAAAACGAAAAATCGCAGGAAGCTCAGAGTTGGTATTACGTTTAGGTACTAACCTTACTGCATCTGACACCAAGGTTTCGGGCAAAAATCCATTATCCGGAAGTGCAACTTTATTAAATAGATTTTGTAGTTCCGGCTCGAAACCGGCTAAAACGATTTCCTTTACCGAAATGCTCACTGCACAGCTATAAACCTATCACTTTTATTTGTAACATTTTTACAAAAAAAATTGATAACGTATAAATTTAAACTACCGCTACATGGTGTTGAGCAGAGTGCGCCCACAGTTCCCACTCAGATCATAGATCTAACCGGTGTCACCTTTTTTCTTATGGCCACCCCAGCTAAACGTATGTAAACATTGCAATTTTAAAGAATTTTTTAAAAATTAATTTGTATTTGAAGGAAGAGTGTTTCATGCCAGATTTCTTGTTGTGGTCAACAAAATGTTTAACGCATGCGGTTTAGAGAGCAAGAATTTCTCTATGTTATCCTCTGTGTATACCGTTTTGCCTTGGTCTTGCACATCTGCCGTCCTACTTCCTGTTGATTTATCTAAACAGTTTTGGCTTTTCAACTTCCAGAAATCTATGGAACATGTGTGAGAAGTAGCCACACTTTAGCAATCTAGTCCCATTTTAGCATACATTACATCTCTACATATGTAATAATAATAATAATAATAATAATAATAATAAGCCTTTATTTACATAAAATGAAAAACATTAAATTTCAAATAAATATCAAATAATTTAAACAAAATAAAAGAAACTCCTTTGAATAATTTAAATAAAATAATAAAAAACAAAACTTCTCTAGTTAATAAAATAAACTTAAATTTACTTCAATTATTTGAATTTTATTATATTATATGTAGTTGAATAAAATCAAAAACTATACTAGTTTATATAGATAAATATTATATATATTATATATATATATTTTTTTCTTTCCTCTTTATAATGTAAAGTATGTAGGCATTCCCCTAAAGGAGATGGTGGTTCTTTGCTGGTGTCCAGCCGTAACTAGGGTTGATTCCCTGATTTCTCTATTTGTTCACTTCTTATTCCAATAAGCTCTGTCTTTCGCTTTCCTCATACAGTTGACTCCCTCTTCTTTTTTTAATTCATCTGACCATCTTTTATGCTGCCTACCTTTTTTCCTTTTTCCTCCTAAAGGTATCTCTTCTCTTTATATTTAGCATGCTCCTTTCAACAATTCTTTGTCAGATTTCTATTCCCTTTTCTATAGCTTTAGAGGCTTAGAGGCCTTTAGAGGATTAGAATGGGACGACATTGGTATAAATATAAATGGAAAGTATCTAAACAACCTAATGTTTGCAGACGATTTGGTTCTAGTAGATCACTAGGTTCTAGTTAGATGTGGAAGATCACTTGATCAAAATATTTGATGATCGCAAAGAGTAAGTAGTGATGTTGGACTTAGTTTCAACTACTTGAAAACCAAAGTTATTACAAATAGTATGATTAGCCAGATAAGAATACATCATCCCAGTATTGAAGTGGTGGAAGATGTTGTATATCTAGGGCACACAGTATCTTCCCATAAAGGCTCACAAAAGAGATTCAGAGGCGCATAGCTCTCACTTGGAGGAAATATGAATGAATGAATGAATGAATGCTTTATTATACAAATATAAACTTACAAAACTTAGATACAAACATAAAGCGTACAGCAATGGCTGAATACAGCCGTCTGCCAGGAGTTTGGCGTGAAAATTATAATACAAAAAATAACAAAAACAAAATAAAAGAAAACAAATAAATAAATTAAATTATATTTTTCATTTTTTCTTCCCTATATTCCAATGCATGTTTTGCAAAATTATACACTGGTTTTATATTTTCCCCTGTCAATAATCTAACTAGTTCTCCTTTTGTGATTACATACTTTCCTATGTACCTTTTTCTAATGGATCCTAATATAGGACATATTGCCATAAAGTGAACGGTATCCTCTATCTCATTATTATTACAAAGAGAGCAGATATGAGTCCTATCAGGATCCCAAGCATTATAATTTAAATTTAGTAAGTCCCCCCTTACTTTAAAAACTATTCTTATGACGTCAGCATTATTTAAATCATTGATATAGGGATACTTTATTGGCAATAGTTCTTTGTATAATAGGTGGTACTGAGCCGCCTGCGCTTTTAATAAAAATTCGTTAGTAGCGTTTGCCTTCATAATTTCCAGAAGTTTCTCTATCTGTTTAATGCAGTTTTCTGGAGAACTAAAGGGACTCTCTATGGTACAGTTAAACTTATTAGCTAAATCAAGCCATTCCTTAAACCAAAAGAGCTTCCTTTGTGCCATTAAAGTGCCCACTACCTTTGGCAATCTATTGTCACTATACAAACAGACTTTCGATATATACTTCAAATGCAGCTGAAAAGTTCTAAAAAATATGTAATTTTGATCTGTTTCCAGATACAGGATATAATTTGGAGTAAATTTTGGGACTCGGAGCAACTTCTTTAGAAAAAAATCTCTGTACTTTCTCCACTTGTTCATATAATTTGTAGCCCCAAACTTGACACCCGTAACATACTGAGGTTAAAACTATTGTATTAAAGATTTGGAATTTTGAAGACATAGGAATATGGTTGTTCATAAAAATGCCAGACCAAATGCTATTAATTGCTTTTTTTGCTAATTTATATCTTTCATTAAGATGCGTAGTAAATTGCAAATTTGAAGTTAGCGTAACACCTAGATATTTATAACTATTTACTATTTCTATAGGTTCGCCTCTAAAGTGCCATTTCTCTATCTTTTTCAATTTTCCCTTGTTTTTACGGAACACCATAATTTTAGATTTTTCTAAGTTTATACTTAAATTCCACACCTCCATATATGCTTCTAATTTTTTTACCATATTCTTCATTTTAAACGGCTCGTCCGCCAACAACACCACATCATCAGCAAATAGAAGTGAATTAATATTAATATTCCCCACATTTATTCCCTCACCCAGATATTCCGCCAAATCATTTATGTAAACGTTGAATAGAATCGGGCTTAGCAAACAACCCTGCTTAACTCCCATTGTGGTGCTGAATGGCTCTGACACTCCATCCTTCAACCGCACCACTGCACTAGTCTGATGATATAACATTTTGGCAATACTGATAAATTTTGAAGATACCCCAAGGTTTGCCAATTTGATAAACAACGAATCTCGGTCTATAGAATCAAATGCTGCTCTGAAGTCTACAAAAAAACAGTAAACTCTTTTATTCTTTTCTTGAATGTAATATTGTATTATATTAGTTAAAACGAATAGATTATCAATGGTAGAGTACCCTTTCCTGAAGCCACATTGACCCTCATATAATTGGCCACTCTTCAATCTGTGTCAATCAGTGTCAATCTGTTCGCCAGTATCCCCGTAAACAATTTGACTATAGTGTCTATAAATGATAATCCCCTATAGTTATTCACCATATTTCGATTCCCTTTCTTATGTAACGGGAACACTATGGCCTTTTTACAATTTGAGGATAAATTCCCTGTCTCTATAATGTTATTAAAAGCTTTTAATATCAATTCGAGGAAGGGACCAGTAACATTTTTGTAAAACTCATAGGGTATTCTATCCATCCCTGGAGCTTTATTATTTTTTACTTTTTTAAGTATCTCTTTTAATTCTTCTAAAGCAAAAGGGGAGTCCAAATAATCATCCATAATGCAGGGTTCAACAAAATTAATTTTCTCGGAAATAAGAGGAGGGTTATATAATGACTGGAAATACTCTAACCATTCTTTTGCTTTAATTTCAGTACCACATTCAAAATTGGCTTTTTTAAACTTTTTTACTAAAGACCAAAATGTTTTAGAATCTTTCGCACTCATAAAATCTCGAGCAATACCAAAATAATATTCCTTTCTTTTTTTTTCGCAAACCTTTTTATAAGTTTTATTACATTTCCTATACCGTTCTTTAATTATTAAACTATTACATTCACGAAACAAGCGGAGCAGCGCAAAGGTTCTTTTGCGAGCTTTGTCGCACTCTTTATCAAACCAAGGTTGTTTTGCTTTAGCATTACGTCTAACAGGACCTTTTTTAACCCCACCTTCTGCACATTCCCTTACTACATTCCTGATAAATTCTAAATCTATTACTTGCTCATTTACAAGTTTTATACTATCTATAAGCTCGTTAAGTTGAATCTGATAAATTTGTGAATCATTTTTATTTCTAGGCCATCTAAGCACCGGAAGTAAAGGAATTGTTTTATCTGTATTTTCTTCATTATCTAAATAAAGTGTTAGCGATAAAGGCATATGGTCCGAAAAATTTTCAGCAACAACTTCAAAACTCTTTATCGTGCTCAAAACTCCAAAATCCACCGCACAATAATCAATTACAGTATTTCCCCTTCCTGCTATATAGGTTAATTCCCCCCCTAAGTCCCCTACAGTCCTTCCGTTTAATACAACCAGATTATTATCCGCCAACAACTCAATAATTCTGGAGCCCCTGCTATTTTTAAATTTGTCTTTAGTACTTCTTTGCAGAACTATATTCTCCGTCAATTTATCTACCTCTTCTATAAACCCATTATCACTTCCTATTCTCCCATTCCAGTCCCCTATCAAAATATACATAAGATCGTTTCTATTATTTAAAAAATATTCTAATTTCTCAAAATCAGTAACCCAGTTATTACAGTTTAAGTAAATCGGCAATACATGTATAATTCCTAAGGTGGTGTTAATTTTTACTATTGGCCAATCAGAAAGTAACTTACATTTCAAACTAATATTCCCTTTTCTCACTCCCACTAACATACCTCCAGATGCCCTACCTAATAAAAAATTTCTAGAAGCTGGGCTCCAATGTAACTCAAAATTACTAAAATAGTTGCTAAAAAAACTGAAATCTTTTCCTTCAACAAATGTTTCAATCAAAATAAAAACATCGAAACTATTTATAAACTTTAAAAAAAAACTATCTCTAACTTTATCTTTGAGCCCAGCAATATTATAAGATAATATTTTGCAACACTTACATTCTAATTTTGATAAACTACGTGAAGACACCTGACAGACAGTTTCTTCTCACAATGTTTCTCTGAGAACCTGCAGCCACTTATTATCTTCCTCTCTACTTCCTTTTAGGCCTTCTGCTTCATTCCACTTAAATTTCTTCCCTTCTAGTATCAACGTGTCCCCCACAACACGTGACTTCAGCTTTGGATTCTTCTGCATAAATTCTTTCCTACACATAAATAAGTTCTTTCTCTTCATCCTAGTTTGCCAAGTATAATCTCTATCTACATAGAAGCCCGTTCCTCTCAGATTCTTCGTGTTCTTCAGAATCTCTGTAACTACTTTTTTATTCTCGTATTCCACTTTAATCATAGGATGAGTGGTTCCAATAACATAAGCATCCTGTATTGTGCCGGATACATATACCTTAAGCACCTCTTGATAAAAATTAGTGACTGCTTCCTTCTCACCTCCTCTCTCTCCTCCTAACCCTTTAAATAGTAAATTGTTCCTTCTTGTATAGTTTTCCAACATTTCTAATTACTATCTCTCTCACTTAGTTCACTCTTTAGAAATTCCACCTCTTTCTTCAGAACCATGTTCTCTTTTTTAATCTCATTTAAATCGGCTTTAATTTCACTTAATTCAGCTCTGATCGCTTCCATATCCTCTTTACTCGCCAAATTTTTGGCGTCAATAAGCTTACTCATTTCCTGTAATAACCCCCTCAGCGACACCTTCTCTAGCCCTCCATGCATTTCTTTAATAATACCTCTAAGTTTGCCTTTCTTTATATTTATTCCCTCACCCAGCTCCGGTGAAGAACGGGATCTTTTGATGTTTCCACGTTTAGTATTCGGTGGGGTTATATTTCCTCTCTCTCCGTAACTTTCTTTTACTGTTTTAGACATTAACCGTAACCACTCAAATACCAAGTTATGATATATTTTTAATGTAAATAAAAGTTAATAACAGAAATATTACACAAACACAGTAATTCGCAAAAAAGGGCTTGTAGAATTTTAAATATAATAATTTAATAAAAAGCTGATATCGATCTCAAGGTTAACGGAGCAAAATATTATGAAAGTATCAATAATGAGTATAGTTACTTGATTTGTAGATAAAGTCAATATATTTATCAATAAGCTGCTTGTAAACACCTCCTTCCCTCTGATGATGACCACTCCGCACCTTCCACCCCACTACCAAGTCGCCAAGCACAAATCTAATACTGATAAATTATATCCAATAAATAAGTAAAGATTTCTTCAAATTCCTCGGTAATCACTCGATAATTTTTTTTCAAATTTTGTATAAGTAATCTTCACTACTGCCACTAACAATGTGCAAATTTTAAAGTTGATAGCACACGATTAACCACCCAAAAAACACAATTTTTATAGAGCCGATGTGACCTCTAGTAAAGATACAACCAAACTCCCTTGGAGGAAATATTGGTCGCTGAAAAATATAATGAAAGCTAACATAGACATCAAATGGAAGAGCTCTATATTCAACTGCAATCCTATATATCCTGCCCGTGTTGACGTATGGGTGCCATCCTACATATGTACATACTATATATACTAATATACTATACACTATACTCTATATAAGTGAATAGAATGTCCTCCCTCTCACTTGCAAGGAAACGACAAAATAATTTTCTGTATCACAGGGATTTAGTTTTGTGCTCACTCCCTCTAAATATCTGCTACTTCGATTCATCGTACTAATGCCATGTCCATTTTATTTCTTTGTTGTATAAGTTTTATTGTTTTCATCTTGGGCCACATTTAGTAGTGCTACTCACACAAACACATACTGACTCAATTGAAGCATAAGTTTAGAGGAATCGAAACTTATTGTCCTTGGTGGCTCTTTCACTTCCTGAACTATTCTTTAAATAAAACTTCTTACAGAAATTCCAATAATAAAACAAAATTGGCTAAAGATCTAAGAATAAATTACTCAGCCGCTACATAAAATCAACTCGTCTTGGTTTCAGGTTTTGATTCGGGGGAGGATTCGAAGGTGTTAGCACAGCTTCATGAGAAACAATGGGGAACTCTAGTTATTGGCGAACCTGGTAACGAAGGCCTAGAATTAAAACGGCGGTGGAAGGTGTGACGTGCTAACCACATCCCCTTTTAGCTACGATCCATTGTTTGGGCGTCCTTTGCCCTTCATCGGCTGTTATATCAAAAGTCTCCCCACATATACACAATCAACAAGTGTGAGAGTAACAGAAACATTACGTTTGAAGTGAATTCTCTACACGAACTTGGTGAATTTGCTCTGACGATGGATGAAAATCCGAAACCGGTCAGGAACATAATCAATATGCATGCTACGACGGATAAAATACCAGATATTATCCAGCATTGCGGACCCACCCACATTTTCAACGATTTTTTTATTGTTTGAGTGTTTCAATACCCCTTCATTAATTCCAATACCTTGTGGGAATCGATTTGATGTGTCAGGCTCAATCTATTTGATTTATTCATTCATAAAAACTGGGAAAAGTGATTTGCACAGCCTTCTTAATAAGATTGAAAATAATACAACCAGTGAGAAGGAAATGAGGAAAAAACAAGAAGCTGGAAAAGCTTCTAAGATCAATTAAAATCCAGACAGATTTTCTTGAGAACACCGCGTCATTAGACATGAACATGTCTTCTGAGTGTAGACGATACATAACTCTGCCATTATACTCAACCACAGATGATGTATAATACATATGTATTTTGTTCGCCCCCATAACCATACAAAGTTGAGAAATACAAGTGCAATTTAGATATAATGTTTCCACTTTTGTTGGTAAGATTTAGTAATCAGTGGCAAAGTTTCGCCCGCCCTCCAAGAGAAACGTTTCCCTGTAAACCTCAATATATGAATATTTGTTGATGCATGATAAAACTTTTTCTTTTAATTTTGTTGTTGTAGTCTAACTTTGTGGAAAAAAAATCTCAAATTAGTTCGTCATAATATTTTACGAGCTCTTTTTTTTTTATTTTGTTTAGGCTGTAAGTTGATATCATTTGTGCGGCGGTAGGGTCTAAATTTCATACATGTAACAAACAAGAAGAAAGGGAATAGATTGGGGAAGCTATGAAGAATGATGAGGTGGAAGATGGAAAGCGGGCGGACAAGTGCGCTCTTGATAATATTTTCTATCAAAGGCCAACGAAGGATTGTGTTTAACGAACTGAACTAACAAGAGAATAACACCGTCACAGGACGCTCTCTTCCCTCCAACCCCTATCAAATGCTAACAGCGCCAGGAAAACTAACTTTGTACTACCAGACCGGGCGGGATTCTCCTTTATTATTATTATTTTTCTTTAATAAAAACGTTAATATTGTAATTATTAAACTTTTGTTATAATCAAATATATATATATATATATATATTTGTACAGATAGAATAGCTGGATACATAATTATTATTACTATAAATAAAGAGAAAGTATTGCCATCCTGTCAAATTTGTGGTAGAATTTTCACCCGTAATGCTTGTTTGCGATCCCATGAAAACGGTAAAAAAAGTTTTCGCAAATGATCCGTGTGTGTGTCTGTGTTGTGAGCAAAAACTCAAAAAAGAAAAATCTCAGACTCACCTTTTATATACGGGTTAGGTACAATCGTACTAACTGGTACGTGTTTCCTTCATGAAAACTGATGACTCTATATGTTTCGGTGGTCAGGCCTTACCCCTCGATTCCCCTTGTTTGGCTGTACTAGAAGTTATTATACGGGGCTTGACTTCCCTAGGATGTAATATTGAAGAAGTTGTAGTAGGGGGTTCTAATAGCCTGTGACGAATTAGGTGACGTATTAGTGAGTTTACCAGATGTATCTAATTTGATGGCTTATCGGCCAAGAAGTACCTAAGAAAACACCAAATAATTTTTAAGTGTTTTTTATTTCAAACCCGACGTTTCGGCAAACATTGTTTACCTTCTTCAGGGGCTATCTTAAAGTAAGAGAAGTATGGAAGTCTTGTCATCAAAAGTCTTACACTCACTCACTCACTCACTCCTTGGCGCTACAGGTCTGTCCGACCCTTGGCCTGCTGAATTAATTTTTTCCATCTATCTCTGTCCTGCGCCTCACGCCTCCAATTCCTTATCCCCAACTTCCTAGCGTCCCTATCAACTTCATCCTTCCATCTGCTTCTGGGTCTTCCTCTTCTTCTCTTCCCGCACAACTCCATTTCTAGTACCTTACTTTGCATTCTCTCCCTTTCCATTCGTGCCACATGTCCAGCCCATCTCAGTCTATTTGTTTTAACAAAATTAATAATTGTTTCCTTTTTTAATAGGGCATCGATCTCTTCATTCGTTTTACATTTCCACCGGCCATTCACAAACGTCGCACCACAAATTCTTCTTATAATTTTTCTTTCAAATACAGCCAGCTTGCGGCAGTCGTTCTGTGATAAACACCATGCTTCAGCCCCGTACGTGACAACTGGCCTAATGAGGGATTTATAAAGCCTCAGTTTTGTTGCTCTGGAGAGCAATTTCGACCTGAGTAATCTTAGATTTGCAAAGTAGGCTCTGTTGGCTGCCATTATTCTGCGGTCAATTTCAACACTAACCTTATTCTCATTATTTACTAAAGATCCCAGATAAACAAAATTAGAAATACCCTCAAATCTAAAGTTCATAATTTCGATATCCCTAACGGACCTCCTATGTTCTGCCGATGATATCTTCAAATACTTTGTTTTATTTTCGTTAATGGCAAGTCCCACTCTGGCACCACTGTTTATTATTATTTCACTTGCCTCCTTTAATGCTGCTTCGCTTCTGGCCACAATAACAAGGTCATCAGCGTATGCGCATATTTGCCATGTTTTTTCAACAACATGCCATGTTTGACTGCATCTTTCACAGCATCGTGCAGAGCGATATTAAATAAGGTAGCTGAAAGTGCATCTCCCTGCCTCACTCCAGATTGTACATGAAATATATCGCCAACCTTGTTGCCAACAATAACTTTAGCGGATGTATTTTCTAAGGACATTCTCACCAAATTCACCAGCTTTTGAGGAACGCCATTTTTGGCCAGTATCTTCAGTAGCGCTGTTCTCTTAACACTATCAAATGCCTGTTTATAGTCAATGAATAAGAGGTGTAAGTCGACATCGAATTCAAAACATTTTTCTATTGTTTGTCGGAGCACAAATATCTGGTCAATAGTACTCCGTCCACCTCTAAATCCACATTGATAGTCTCCCAGAATCTCTTCCACGTACTTTGTTAACTTTTTAAGAATTATACTAGAAAGAACCTTATAAAGCACCCCAAGCAAAGTTATCCCTCTGTAATTTTCACATTGGTTCTTGCTACCTTTTTTGAAGATAGGACATATCAGCCCCATTTTCCAATCAGTTGGCATTTCCTCCTTCCTCCATATCTCTCTGATCAGCTCATATATATAATTCTGCATTTTTTCAGAACTGTTTTTGATTAATTCGGCAACCAGCCCATCTTCGCCAGGAGCTTTACAATTTTTTAAATCTGAGATAGCCAATAAAACATCATCTTTATCCGGCTCCTCTATCAGAGGTTGCGGCTGCCAGCGAAATTCCTCACTAATATCAAATTCAGCACTATCTACGTCATCCAGGTCCACATTCAGCAGCTCAGCGAAGTACTCAGTCCATCTATCCATCACCTCCCTCTCGCTCTCCAATATCTCTCCAGTTTTACTCCTACAATCATTAATCTTAGGCTGGTATCCCTTTCTAAACCAGTCCAACTCCTTATAGAATTTTCTGGTATTATGTTCGCCATTCAGGTTTTCAATATTTTCTAAGCGCTTGTTAATCGATTTCCTTTTTTCTTCCCTACAAATTCTTTTTGCTTCCCTTCTTTTGGCACTGTAATCCTCCAAATTCTGTCTAGTGTGTCTTTGTAGTAGTTTCAACCTGGCCTGATTTCTTTCCTCTATACTGTTTTTACATCTTTCATTAAACCACTCTTCATTTTTTCCGGTTTTTGTCTCTCCTATAGTTTCTTCTGCTGCTCTTCGTATTACTTCTTTCACCCCTTTCCATTTTGTGTCAATTTCCATATTTTTATAGTTTTCTAAACTTATTTCCTTTTCCATTTCCCTGTCAATACTTTCTTGATACTTTTTGCATACTTCAGACATCTTTAATTTATCAGTGCACCATTTCGTTCTTTTGACAGTACCTGGTCTTTCAACTTTGGCTATTTTTTGTCTTAGTTTAGCCTTCACCAGAAAATGATCCGAGTCACAGTTAGGTCCGCGTAAACTTCGAACATCAATGATATCAGACGAGTGCCTCGCTGAAATCAACACATGATCAATCTGATTCACTATATCTCTCCCAGGTGCTTTCCAAGTTCCCCTATGTATAATTTTATGCGGGAAACTTGTGCTTTTAATATGTAGCCTGTACATTTCGGCGCATTGAGCCAGCAACATGCCATTTTCACTAGTTGAGTCGTGTAACGAATACTTTCCTGCGACTCTTTTTAGGGTCTCTTCTTTGCCAATTTTAGCATTAAAATCCCCCATCAGAATCAGAGTATCGTATCGGGGAACTTTTTCTATACTACTTCCAAGGCAATCATAAAATTCCTCTTTAATAGAGTCTTCAGCGTCTTCCGTTGGAGCATAAATCGCAAATATGGATATGTTTCGAAATCTACCCTTGATCCTTAATTTACATAGTCTGTCTGAAATTGGTTCAAAATGAAGCATTGACTTTTTTAGTTTATCATTAATAAAAAATCCAGTTCCAGCTTGTCCAGTTCTACTTTCCGGACCACTGTAAAGAATAGAGTATTCTTTCTTGTCGATCCTTCCATTTCCTTTCCATCTTGTCTCTTGCAGCGCAGCAATATCAGTTTTAAACTTAATCAGTTCGTCGGTAATTTCTTTCATTCTACCCGGTCTTAGCATCGTATTTACGTTCCATGTGGCTAATGAAATGTCGTATTTTTTCCATTGTGTTTTTTTCCGTTGGGTTCGCCTTTGTCTATTGCCATTGTATTCATCCATTTTCTTTAATTCAGTTTTCGAAACGGTAGTTTTTTACAAGGTGGGGTGTCAACCCAACGCTCAACCCCCAACCTGGAGGACCAGGATTTTTTTAAGGGGTTTACTCCCCATGGCCACTGGCCTCACTAGGGTCGGTAGCCCTAGTGTGTATACTGATAATGCCTTTGTCTGTTGTGTAGGGTGTGTAGTGTGTTCGTAAGTGTACTGTTCTGATAAATATGTGCATGGTGTACTGAGCTATGTGACCCGTGGGGACGCTGCTCCCCAAGTAACTGCATGCAACAGTTACGCTTGCGAGAGGCTGCTTGCATCCTATGGATGGGCGATGGGGCCGCCAACTCCCTACGCCTATCATCAAAAGTCTTAAGTCTCATTAATCAAAGATGTGACAAGACTTCCAAACTTCTCTTACTTTAAGATAGCCCTGAAGAAGGTAAACAATGTTTGCCGAAACGTCGGGTTTGAAATAAAAATTCGAAGAATACTTCCTGGCCGATAAGCCAACAAATTAGATACACCTGATCACTTTTAACGGCCATCAATTGCTTAGTGAGTTTTCATTTGATTAGTGAGTTTAACGTACAGGAGGACTTTTTTTGTCTGTGATTCTTAATGAATATTTTCGGAGTTGGAAAGAAGAGATACTTACGTTGAGTTATAAGTTAGATCTACTGAACCAGTTTGTTTTGCATGAGAATAAGCACTGCAAGGACTTTACACTGTATAATTTAGAGAAGAGTGGTAACGTGAGAACAGGATGACAGACCGACTGGCAGAGAGACGATGTCGTTGAGAATGATTGTCGTTGAACGTTTTGTTCGAATGACGTTTGTATGAGTAGTACGCCAGGTATGCCAGGGACATTCTTCAGCGGAAGAAGCAGGACCTGGACGACTGCCAAGTAGGGTAATACCGAAGGAGATACCCAATGGGTAAAGACAGAGGCCTAGTTCTGAAGTAATGCTGGTCACCAGTGAATCCAGGCTAGGCCTAGAAAAGGGGGTAGTTTTAGCCGGTAGTCCAATTTGGGAGTCCGGCACAGCAGGGTCTCTGCGTGCGTAAACGCATTTCACCCTTCGAAAAAAAATGTATTATTATTATTAATACCATTATTTATTATTATTATTATTATATTAATATTATTATTATTATTATTATTATTATTATTATTATTATTATTACTATCCCCCCTGTGGTTCCGGGGTTAGAATAGGGCCACAGTGTCTTCCGCTTGACGTAAGAAGAAGACACAGGTGAAGCCCCGCCTAGATGCTCTGCTGATCAAGCCAGCTGAGGGGAAGTCCTATGCTGAAGTTTTAGGAGAAATTCGATGCAAGGTTAAACCAGAAGACACGGAAACAGAGGTCAGGTGTATCCGGCAGACTAGATCTGGTGATATCCTGGTTGAACTAGGGCGTAATACGAAAGACAAAGCTGCTTTTGAGACGGCTATTAATAGCATTCTCCAAGAGAAAGCGAAAGTCCTGCAGCTGAGCCCAAAGCCTCAGTGGAGATTCGAGATCTCGACAGCCTCTCCACAGAGGAGGAAGTTAAAGAGGCAGTTAAACACCAGTTAGGAGAAAATGCCGGGGACACAAGAGTCCATCTTACCAAAGCAAATAAAAGGGGTTTGAAGGTAGCAGTCGTGCAACTCAATTTGAGGGGGGCAAGCGAGCTCGCGAAAGTTGGATACATCAAGATCGGTTGGGTACGCTGTAGAGTTAGGAGAAGAGCAGTAGTGACGAGGTGCTATAGATGTCTTGGGTTCGGGCACGTCGCAGGAGTTTGTACGGGCATGGACCGTAGCAACCTCTGCTATAAATGCGGCGAAACTGGCCATATAGCGATGAACTGCACAGGGAAAGGAAGTTGCCTGCTCTGTGCGGAGAGGACCCTTTCTCCGGAAGCATGCCAGCATCTCCCCGGTTCGGGGTCGTGTGTGGTGTTCCGGGAAGCTTTAGCGCATGCTAAAAAACTAATTGCCTGATGAAGATCCTTCAGGGGAACCTCAACAGGAGCAGAACAGCTGACGCCCTCCTTGGTCAGTTAACCTCTGAGAATGGGTCGGATCTGGTGTTCCTTAGTGAGCAATACCGTGATCGAGACCTGCAATCCTGGTTCAGTGACCTGCTTGGGACAGCAGCAATTTGGATCCCAGACCTGGGGAAAATTCCAGTTGAGAACCACGGCAGGAGGAATGGCTACGTCTGGATAAGGAGCAAGGGGGACACGTACATCAGTTGTTATTTTACCCCCAACGAGAGCATACATGCTTTTAAAGAGAAGCTGAGCTCCCTAGAGGATGAGGTCTCAGGCATGGCTGGTAGGATATTGGTGGTGGGTGACTTCAATGCCAAGGCAGTTGAGTGGGGCATGCCATCATCGGACAGGAGGGGTAGGCAGATTCTGGAGATGGTTGCCAGAACGGGGCTTGCCGTTCTGAATGTTGGTTCGACATCAACTTTCCGACGTCCCGGCTACACCGAAACGATACCGGATATCTCCTTGGCTTCTGAGCGATTGGCATCGCGAATCGAGAACTGGGCAGTAATAGAAGATTATACCGGGAGTGATCACCAGTACATCACATTCGAAATACGTGAGAGGACTTGTGCCAACAGTTGGAAAATCAGGAGATCTACCCGAAGTGGAATCTGGACAGGATGAATACAGAGCTATTCTCCGAAGTTCTTAGCCGTGGAGAAGCCCAAGTGAAAGGTATAGTGACTGAAGGGAAAGTGGGAGCTGAGGCCGTCGTATCCTCAACCATGGGAATTATTGCTGAGGCTTGCCAACAGTCAATGCCGCGGAAGGAGCCATGGCACGGTAAGAGTCCTGTTTATTGGTGGACGCCGCATATCGCGAACCTACGGAAGGAGTGTGTCAGGCAAAGAAGAAGAGCCCAACGAGCTGGACGCCGACCAGACGCCAACGAGGAATATAGAGCCGCAAGACGAGAGCTACGACGCGCAATCTTCGAAAGCAAGAAGCGATGTTGGGAGAAATTGAAAGAAGAAGTGGATATGGATCCATGGGGACTTGGTTATAAGATAGTGACACAGAAATTAGGAGCGTTTAAGAAGCAGGCAGTAATGGAGGTGTCAACCATAGAAAACATAGTGAGGACGCTTTTTCCTTCACATCTAGAGCGGAGGGTGAGGGACTATGGTGATGTAGGGGATTTTCCCCTGCTCACAAATGAAGAGTTGGAAAAGGCACTGCGCTCTTTAAAAAACAAGAAGGCTCCGGGCCCTGACGGGATTCCCAACGAAGTACTAAGGATTGTAGCGCAACAGAATCCCGGATTATTGCTGGGAATGTTCAACGCTTGCTTGAAAGCTGGAGTGTTCAGCTCAAGATGGAAAATAGCGCGCCTGGTCCTCATCAGTAAGGGAAAGGGTGATCTGCAACCTTCGTCATTCCGGCCCTTATGTATATTGGACACTGCAGGAAAATTATACGAGAGGCTTCTACGAGAGAGGTTGACGCTAGCGATCCGAGCGGCAGGAGATTTAGCTCCGAAGCAGTATGGTTTTAGGACTGGGCGATCAACTGTGGATGCGATAAGAGAGGTCACTGAAGCAGTGCGCAGAGCTGAAAGCTACAATCACCATTCTCGCCGGGTGGTACTTTTGGTTACGCTCGAAGTGAAGAATGCTTTCAATTCTCTTAGATGGACAGATGTGCTGCAGGCGTTAGAGGACATTTTTCGAGTTCCGAAATATCTCTTGCGGGTGTTAAGTGATTATCTGAGAAATCGGACGATCATTTACCAGACTTCCGGAGGACCAAGAGCTTCGGCAGTGACAGCAGGCGCAGCTCAGGGCTCTATTTTGGGTCCTGACCTTTGGAATGTAGCGTACCATAGCCTACTCAGGCAAGAAATGCCAGAGGAAACGGTCCTAGTCGGATATGCAGACGATGTGGCTGCGCTTATCGCTGCACGCGACACCAACAAAGCCCAGCTAAAATTGAATCAAGTGATGCGTGTCGTCAATAGATGGATGGCCGAGCATGGGTTGTCGCTGGCATTGTCCAAGACAGAGATCGTGGTTCTAACAAAAAAAAGAATCCCCACGAGCATCTCATGGCGCGTTGGAGAGGAAGCCGTGATCTCTAAGGATGCCGTAAGGTATTTGGGACTAACAATCGACAAGAACTTGGCTTTCGGCAAGCAAATACAGTATGCAGCGGACAAGGCCGCGAAGCATACTGCTGCACTGAGCCGGTTGATGTTAAACGTTGGCGGCCCACAGGCCAGTACGCGTCGTGTACTAATGAGCGTGACCCATTCGATACTCCTCTATGGAGCCGAAGTGTGGGCAGATGCGCTCAATAAAGAGACCTATAGAAAAAGGCTAGCCAGGGTACAGAGGCTGGGTGCATTAAGGATCGCCTCTGCGTATCTCACTGTCTCCGAACCTGCAGTTATGGTTATCGCCGGAGTGATCCCCATTGCATTCCTTGCAGGGGAACGAAAGAGATTGTATGACAGGAGGGCGGAAAGAAGAAAAGAAATACTCTCCAGGGAGAAAGAAATCGAACCTTCCGGAACTGGCAGGCCTCCTGGGAGAGCGATCAGCGGGGTCGATGGACTGCCAAACTAATCCTGGGGAGTTAAAGAATGGGTGAGAAGACCGCATGGAAAGGTAGACTTCTACCTCACCCAACTTCTAAGCGGGCACGGGTATTTCAGGACGTACCTGAAGAGGATGGGGAAGGCTGAGGAGGACGCGTGCCTCTATTGCCCGGAAAGCAGAGATGATGCCTCGCACACCTTTTTTGCGTGCAACCGATGGCAGCGTCTGAGGAGAGACTTGGAGGCGGTGATTGGGCGGCAAACTCCAGACTCTCTAGTAGAGACAATGCTGTTCAGTGAGGCGAACTGGAGTGATAGCGAGATTCAGTTCAGTGATAGCGAGATACGCGAGGGAAATTCTCGTCGCAAAGAAGAAGGATTTAGAGGAACAGGAAAGGAGGAACCCCTAGGGGGTTAGGACAGAGGCCTAGCCTGATGTAGTGCTGGAATCACGAATCCAGGCTACGTCCCAGCAGAGGGGGGTGTTTTAGCCGGTAGTCTCCGGGAGGGGGGGTTTTTTCCCGGCACGGCGTGCGTAAATGCATTTCACCACCCCCCAAAAAAAAAAAAAAAATTATTATTATTACTAGTATAGTGTAATAGTTGTAGGAGGAGGATGTTGGTTGTAGATGTTGTTGGATAAATAACACCTTAATATCGGTATAAGATATATAATTGATATATATGTATATGACTGACTACCAAGGACTGTATACTTTACACTACAAGAACTGAACAGACAGACTGACGTGGCTAAACGATATGTACAATTGAAGTGTAGACTGTGAACAGAATATATCCTTTGACTCTGTCTCTCGTATATATATACACTCGCCGAACCCTCTCCTCTCTCTGTGCGCGAGGGGCTGTTTTTGAGTGATGGGGGTTCACTCGCTAGAGTGGATGAGTGGTGGGGGTTCACTACCCCTACATCATCCCCCCTCCTGAAGTAATTTTTCGTTTGCGAAAAATTAGCGTTGGTAGCTTGGCTGAAATGATGTTGTTGATGCTGCTAAATTTGTAGCATATGTGGCTAGTGATATGCGACTAGCATGCTGTTTTTAAGAGCCAGTTTTGTCTTGTCTGTCATAGAGTATTTAAAATTGGAGCAGTCTTTGGCAGTAATTTAAATATGTACATTAAAAGAACAATATTTACACGATTGGTCATTAACATAATTTGAGAAAAAACTAATAATTTCAATACATGATATTGGATCTGCATTTTTAGTTTTAGAAATATTAAGAGATCCATTAATTATTTACATATGTGAAAATTGGCTCTTGAAAATTATCTACATTTATTAAATTAATTATTTACATTTTGTTTTTATTTTGCCAATTGTTTATGTTATTGAAATACTTGGTAAATCCATTACTAAGTATCATGTAAGAGTTAGAATTATATTTACAAGGAGTTTTGCTGAATTTATGTGCATCATGGATTCATTTTGGATATAAATTAGAAATTTAAAAATTTGAATATAAAATTGAACATAAAAATTGACTAAATCTAAGGTACAATAATGATTAAATTTTTTTTTTTTTTTGATTAAATAAATATTTTCGCTTGAGTGTAAGTATTAAACAATTGAAAAAATTCATGATTCATTTTCGATATAAAATTAGAAATGATTTCCATGTAATGAAACTTATGGTTATAAACAATTAAAAATTTCCAGATGAATGAAAAACGTCATGATTATGGTATAAATGTTAAAAAAAATTATTTCCTAATTAAGTAATGATATACAATAATAATGATTTGATTAAATTGTTAAAATATCTTCTAATAATTATTCAGATGTAACAAAACTAATGGCTATAAACAACTGTTCATTTTTAAATGACTCTAAGAAATAGAATATGAATACAAATAAAATTTCAAGATTGATTCTGATAAAAGGAATATTTATGCAGATTTAAAATTCTTTGAAAATTATACAATTTAAAAGATTTTTGATAAATATCACAATTATAGAACTAGATAATTAATAAACAAATATGATGTAAAAAAGATGCAGAATAAAATTTAAAAATTAATACATATTTAAAATAATTGATTGAAAATGATATAATTGATTGGTGATCATATGAACGATTTATATTTATGATATATTGAATGATTTATATATGACATGATATAATAAATATATATATATCTATACTTATTTATATCTATACACACATATTTATTTATATACAATTGTTTCTAGGTACCTTAATAATTTGTGTGTT
Source organism: Triatoma infestans (assembly GCA_011037195.1). Lineage (NCBI taxonomy): Eukaryota > Metazoa > Arthropoda > Insecta > Hemiptera > Reduviidae > Triatoma > Triatoma infestans. The sequence goes on along the minus strand of JAAEAF010003744.1, from coordinate 103,637 downwards.
TAGGCAAATTAATTAAATAGAAAGGAATGTTGGAAAAGGAAGAAAATAAATTTGTTAAAGTAACAAAAAAAAAATACATTCGTGGAATAAAATATTATGTTTGTTTTGTGTTTGTAGACGAATTAAATTACTTTCTTTTTTTTTTTTTGCTTCCAACAAGGGTTGGAGTTGTCATACGCTGTCTTATAAATCAAGGTGCAATGATTTAATGTATTTGTTTTAGTTAATTTCTGAATCAACGGTGCAATGATGATTTTATTTTCTAAATCTGTTTTATGCAACATGTTGTACGAAGAAGTTTGTTTTATGCATTATGTTGTACGAAGAAGTTTGTTTTATGCATTATGTTGTACGAAGAAGTTTGTTTTATGCATTATGTTGTACGAAGAAGTTTGTTTTATGCATTATGTTGTACGAAGAAGTTTGTCTTATGCATTATGTTGTACTAAGAAATTTGTTTTACGAAGAAGGCCTTGATAGAAACGTTTGCTTAATTTATGTAAACTTAACATTAATTTATAACTAGTGGACGAAATCGACTTCTTGCGAGCAGGAATGCAGGAATGCGCAGCTAGGATACGGCCGGGATATGGGTAAGAGCTCATAAATATTTAATTAATATTTCGAAGGTCGATGAATATCTGCAGATTATGTCGACAGAATTCGAAGTGCTAAAGCTAGATAGATTAAGCGAATATTTTGTTAGTGGTAAACAAGTATTATATTAGTATCATAAAATATATATATATGAATGTATATGGCCATTTGAAAGAAAATTATTTAGTTGGGGTGTTGATTTTAATAACCCTTCAAGGTACATGTGACAAAAAACAATTAAAAGTGAAAGTAGCTGGGGTTTTACCAGGTGCAGAAAGATATCTCCTTTTATTAGTACTTCCATTGTTCGGTAATTCCTTGAAGATTAAAATTTCCCAATTGACCTGGGAAAATCCTTTCCTATTGAAGTAAGGTGCCTGGAATTCCTTCTAATTTTTGTATGCTTATTGTTATTTCACCCTTTTGTCGACGTTTTTATTCTACTAAACAAGAAGCAAATCAATGAAATATATCTAAGAAATAAGGGTTTTTACCTGTTTTGTCGGCGTTGAGACAATGCTGTGGAAGTTATATTCAATTTCTAAATTTTTCCAGTATTTTAATCCTGCAATAAAGTTTAGCATTGTACGGTTGCTAAATTCCCGTATTGTTTGTTTCTCTAAAATAAGAAAAGTATTAACATTGCTCCTTATGACTCCTTTGTCGGTATCTAAATCTAAAATAAAAAATGTTTGGATTTGCTTTGTATCAATGCATTAGTAAATGCTTTGTATGATTTCCTTTATGACCTAAAATTCAATGTTTAAATAAATAGGGTGTTTAACCTAAAATTGTTAAGAATAAGAATGTATATTATTTAAAATTAACAATAATTAAATGTATGATGATTAAACTTGACCATAATCAATGTTCAATTCACACTAACGAAATTGTTTAAATAAATAAAGTGTATGATCTAAAATTAAATGTTGAATTTGAAACGTGCATTGAAATGTTGAAATACAATTTTCAAAATGCCTGGGTGTATTTACTGAGATATTATGTTGAATTTATTTAAAATTTTTAATTAAAATGTTTATCTTTGAATTTAAATTTTGAAATTAATTTTGAAATTTTTCCTTGGACTAGAGTATTGTCTCCTCCCAACACCAGGAAAATTTGTCTAAATTTTCCGAAAATGTTTTTAAATGTTTGCCTTTCTTGGCCGTAGATTCATTTTATGTGTATTTGTAGGTTTTTGCCGTAGATGTGCTTTTTTAATTTTGCTTAGATGCACTAATTTTCTTTCATTATTATTTAAGGTAATTAGTGCAGTCTGGTTGGAAAATATTTTGTAAATTTGGTACGGGCCATGATATTTTTTTGTGAATTTTCCCGTGGGCGTAAAATTTTTTAAATAAACGTTATCTTCTACATAAAAATTTTGTTTTGAAACACTTTTATTATAATATTTTTCCCTTATTTGTTTGGCTTTTCATTATTATTTTTTGCCTGTTGACGCACTTTTTGAATTTTTTCATATAGACATTTTGTATGAATGTTAAAATTTTGAATGTCTTTTTGTGGATAGTTTAGTATCCAGGGAAATTGAAATTTGGTACCAAAAACTAGTTCATAGGGGGTAAAGTTTGTGGATACATTTTTCGTTGAGTTGTGTGCAGCTTTAATTAATGGCAGGTAATTATGCCAATTTTTGTCACTTTGGACATAGTGAGATATGTTATTGGCGATGTCTCTATGAATTCTCTCTAATCGCCCATTTGACGCAGGGTGGTATGGCGTCGTGCACACTTTTTTAATTTTTAACAGTGCACAGATTTGAAGTAAAATGGTGGACGTGAAATTGGTACCCAAATCTGTGAGTAGGTACTTTGGCGTGCCGTATCTGGTGAAGATATGGTTAACAATAATTTGAGCAATAGTCTCCGCTTTTTGGTTCGTAATTGGAAACATTTCCAAATAGCGGGAATATTGACATATTATTGTTAATATGTATTTGTATTCTTCGCCTGTTAGAATATTTGTTGATGGCTCTAGCGGTCCAACAACGTCAATTGAAATAGCTTGCCAAACATTAGTTGGCTCGCTAAATGTGCCTATTGGTGGTTTATAGGCGTTGTCGGTTTTTCTAGTGGCGCAACTATGACACGTCTTGACATAGTTCTCCACGTCTTTGGTCATGTCAGGCCAGGTGAATTGAGTTTTTATGCGGTCATATGTGTTTTGTCTGCCATAATGACCAGACAATGGGTTGTCATGATACAGCTGTAAAACTGTATCACGCATTTTGCTTGGAACAAGAATGTTGTTGTCCAGCACATTGATTAGAAGGCCTGAATCATCTGTCGTGTAATTTTTTGATTGGGCTAGACGTCGGCATTGCTCATCTTCAGCCTGCTGCTGAGCTATTTCTAATAAGTCGATGTTTGGGTAATATTCTGGGGATATATCGGTGTTGATGCAGCCTATATATCTACTTAACGCATCTGCATGAGCGATGTTTTTACCCGATCTGTGTTCAATGTAGAAGTCGAACTCACTTAATTTCATGACCATCTGTACAATTTCGAATGCGGGTCTTTTAAATTTTGAAGCCACTGCAGAGCTGAGTGGTCAGTTATTATTTTGAATTTGTAGCCGAAAATGATATATCTGTACTGTTTACAGCCAAAGAGAATGGCTAACAGTTCTCTTTCCGTAGGGCAGAGTCTTGTTTCAGTTTCAGACAGTACGCGGGATGAAAAGGCTATTGGACGTTCTTCGCCGTTTATTTGTTGGCTTAGAATTGCAGATATGCCAACGTTGCTCGCGTCCGTAGTCAATATGAATTCGTAATTATAATTGGGGTATGCTAGAATCGGTGGGGAATCAATTTTTGCTTTAGAATTTGAAATGCCGATGAACATTGAGAAGACCATACAAACTTGGTATTTTTCTTTGTTAAGTCTGTAAGGGGCTTGGCTATTTCCGAGAAATTATGAATGAATTTTCTGTAAAAACCTATAAATCCTAGAAATGCTCTGACGTCTTTTAATTTTTTCGGAATTGGATAGGTTTCTACAGCTTTTAACTTCTCGTGATCTGGAGAAATGCCTTTTTTGCTCAATTTATAGCCCAAATATCTGCATTCTTCTTTGAAGAAGGTACATTTATTTAGGTCTATACAAAGATTGCCCTTCTGTAATTGTGTAAGAATTTTTTGTGTAGATGTTAAATGTTCATGAAATGTTTTGCCGTGAAAAATTAATATGTCGTCAATGAATGTGTGGCATATGTCACCCGTGTAACCCGATAAGAGTTTATCCATTAAACGCTGATATGATCCACTTGCGTTCTTTAAACCGAATGGAACAGATAAGAATTTGTATGTGCCGAATTGTGTTATGAATGTTGTTTTGTCTTGTGATGATTTGTCAAGTCTAATGGAGTGGAATGCTTTTGAGATGTCGAGTGTTGTGAAGTATGTTGTGTCATGTAATGTTGATAATATGTGTTGAATGTCTGGAAGAGGATAAATTTCAGATGTGGTGATTGCGTTTAATTTACGTAAATCAACCACGTATCTGTACTGTTTGCGTAACTGGGTGATGTCGTTTGGTTCGACTTTTGTGTGATCCGCAGACTTCTTTTTAACAAGAATCACGGGATGAGCCCAGTTACTCGTCGATGGTTCGATTATTCCTCTATCCAGATTATCTTGTATTAGTGCTTTCAGTATGGGGGCTTCTGAATGTGATAGTTTGTAAGGTCGACTGTGTACAGGCGGATGATTTTGTGTGTCTATGTGGTGTGTAATATCTGTAAATTTTGTTTTGTAATCTTTGTCATGAGTGAATGTGTCATAGAATGGAGAAAATGTTTCAACAATTTTGTCTGCTTGTTGTGGAGAGAGATGAGTGAGTTTCTGGCGTAACTGTTGTTGAAAGGCTTGTAATTGTGTTTTTTGTTCGTGCGAGAGTTGTTGAATAGAATTTATGGTATGTTTGTTTGATGAGTTGTACGCCTCAGGGTTGTATTGAATGTGTGCAATTGGAAAATGTTTCGTGATGCAGATTTCATGTTGTGTTGTATTTATTAATGTTATGGCACAAGCATTGTTATGTACGTTAGTCAGTGTGTGGGGTAAGTAAATTCCAGTAGGTAGACTGTCATGTTGTGTCAATAGTATGGAACCGTCTGGAATTTTTGTATGTAGCGTGTAAGTATTGACGATGTGGGATCGTGCAGGAATTTTGATTTTGTGTCTGGTTGATAATGTTTCTGGTAAAGTTGTGTTTTGAATGTTGTTAATTTGTGATGTTGTGTTGTCTGTTAAGAATGGAATGACTGTTTTGTTTATGATTATGTTTGAGTGTTTGAAATTAATAATGGCTTGAAATTTTGTTAGTAGGTCTCTCCCAATGATCATTTCAAATTCATTTTTCAGTTGGGACACTATGAATTTACCTTGAATTTTTGTGTTTTGGCCTATGGATAATTGAATGTTTGACAGACCATAATTGGGAATAATCTGGTTTGTGATCGATTTTAAAATGATACCAGATTTTTCGGGCCTCGATTTGACGTGACTGGCATCTATGAGCGAGTGTGAAGCACCCGTGTCGATCAGAGCTTTAACTTTTTTGTTTTTAATTTGGATGTCGATTAATAAATTATTTGAATCGTTGAGTGCCGGGATCAAGACCGCGGTAGCCGTTCGTGAAAACGGCTGAGCGCCTAATCGTTTTTTGCATTATTGAACCAGCATGCCTTTGCAGTATGCCCTCGTTTTTCACATATCTGGCATGTTGGCGGAACCCATCTATTCGACGTATTGCCAGTATTAAATTTGTTATTATTATTATTGCTGTTATTATTACTATTATTATTATTGTTGGGCATTTGTTTTTTGAAATAGGGCCTACTTTGCCTGAAGGTACGATGGTCTGGCTTAAATTGTGGCTTTTTGCCAAAATTAGTGCGCGCTTGTTTATTATTATTAAAATTATTATTTTTGTTGTTGCAGTCGCGGTTCCAGTGGTTGCCTTGACAAAATTTACAAGGCGAAGGTGGTTTAGAAATAGAAACTCGCCTTCTTTTATTTTTCACGACTTGAAATTTTTGTGTGCATTCCGAGTTCCAATGGACGCCGGAACAATGTTTGCATGGCGATGGGGGTTTGTCAGAAGACTGTATTGGCGAATCTGCCTTTTTAATGGCAAATATCGAACCTTGAGGTTCTGCACTTTGTATGTCTCTGAGGGCTGTTGCATAAGTTTGAGCCTCATCAAGGTTTTTGGGGAGTTTAATTTGGACTTGGGCCTTCATGGAACTTGGAAGTGATTTTATGAAGGCGTCCGTTGTTAGCCGCTCAACTAGATTTTGTAACGTTTGTAACGGGTTTTGTTGAGCTTTGAATAAGAGAGATGTGGCAATGTGCTTTATTCTGTCAGCAAAAGCTTCCAGAGTTTCTGATGGATTTTGTTGCAAGCTCGTTATTTGCTGCAACAATACCACGGGCGTTTTTTCTTTTCTAAATCTGGCAATTAGACTTTCCGTTGCTAGTCGGTATGTTAAAATGACGTTATCATTTGTACACTGGGCTTTAAAAGTGTCAAAGAAGATTTTTGCCGCACCCGTTAATTTTAAAATTAGGATTTCCAGTTTGTCGGCTTCTGACCATCCCGAAATCGCACTATAATTATTAATTTGGTCTATGAAGGAATTTATGTCGCTATTATGGGAACCGTCGAAAACTGGTAAATTATTTATCATTTGCAAGTTCCGGATGTTTACAGGATTTGGAGCGTTGCACTTGTTTAGAAGGTACGCGATTGCTTCATCAGCAGATTTTTGTTGGCCATCGATTGTGTAGGTAGACATGATTTTTGAGTCTTTCTTTTAAAATTAACAAATTGCCACTTGTGGAAAGATAATGCTGTTTTAATTTTTGAATAATTTCGGCTCTTTTCATAAAAATGAAGTCGAAATTTTAAAAATATGAAATATACAAATAGATGTAACAAAAAATAGCGGAAATAAAATATTTAAAAGTGTAATACTAAAATGAATAATAAAAAAAATAATAGAAATTTGTATCTTACCTTTTAATGGGAAATGGCTGGGTTTCGATAGCGCTGCCACCAATGTAATAGTTGTGTGAGAGGAGATGTTGGTTGTAGATGTTGTTGGATAAATAACACCTTAATATCGGTATAAGATATATAATTGATATATATGTATATGACTGACTACCAAGGACTGTATACTTTACACTACAAGAACTGAACAGACAGACTGACGTGGCTAAACGATATGTACAATTGAAGTGTAGACTGTGAACATGATATATCCTCTTCTTGACTCTGTCTCTCGTATATATATACACTCGCCGAACCCTCTCCTCTCTGTGCGCGAGGGGCTGTTTTTGAGTGATGGGGGTTCACTCGCTAGAGTGGATGAGTGGTGGGGGTTCACTACCCCTACAATAGTAAACTGAAATTGCACTTTAGAGGAAAACTAACCCCACCCTTCCCTCAAAAATGCCCTTAAATGAATTCTTCCAGAGAAATATTATAAATGAAAGTTGTAGATCTATGTATGTGTTGTTGATGTATAAAATTTGAAGAAAATTGTCGAAGCAATTTTTGAGAAAATCGCGAAAAAGTGAAAAAAATCATTTAGTAAAGTGGTAAACTAAACGCACTTCCGGTCATCCGATTTTTTCAAACTCGGAATTTCACCAACATGTTCAGTTCTAATTAACGTTATTTAGAAAAGAGAATTGTACAATAAACTGGAATAGCACTTTAGAGGAAACCGTAACCCCCTCCCCCAAATTACCCTTAAATGCATCTTCCCGGAAAAATGTTTCAAATAAAGGTTGTAACTCTTTGATTGAATAGTTGATGTACCAAGTTTGAAGAATGTAGTTGGAGCCGTTTTTGAGGAAATTGCAAAAAAGTACAAAGCAATTAGTAAGGTGGTACTTCCGGTTCAGGAATTTTGACAGATAACCTACTGTTGGATCCCGTGGTGATACCTAAGCGGAATATAAAGTTTGAACTTTCTACGGTTTTTCGATTTTGAACTATGCTGTTCATATATATGTATATACCATTTTCTAAAAACCACTTTTTTTGGACTTAGGGGACCTCAAAACGGATATTTCCGGTGAAAACTCGATATCGAAAATGTGATACGATTAGAATACTTCCTCTTACGTAAGAGAAAGTAATAGGAGTAAGAGAAAGTAAAAATGAGAATCGTGTTCTTGTTAACCCATCAGAGCCGGATTTGTTTTTTATATATTTCGAAAACTTTCTTATTTAATCTTTCAAATAGGTTACTAATAATATAGAAAACATAAATTAATTAAGATTTCATTCGCTAATCTCGGTTAGTGCCCTGAGACCATATGGACATCACATTAGGTCACTGGGATACTAATATACAACACCAACATTTTTCAACCAAAATGTCTCATTTATTTGATTATAAAACAAATTTTTACAATTACAACTTAAAGAAAAAACGTTCCTCATATTAAAAAACCTGATTCAAATGGTATATTTCAAAACATTTTGCATCGCATTTTCTATATTGTGTCCCTACCCACAGATGTAGATCCTTCATTTTTAGATCTTCTTCTTTTATTGTTTGGCACCAGAATCACAAAGTGGCCTATCTGATCATATCTCAGATCTTCGCATAAAGTGTAATTTGAAGGGCGTCCTGTTTGTTTCGAAGCCGTTTTATATTTTGTGAGGGAAGTCAACATAATCGTCCTTCGGAATTCTAATTTCGTACATCTCATGACGTGAGTTCTATATAACACCCAAGCATTATGAAGCGCTGCACCCACACACCAAGAGAAAATGGGCCACCACCATTTCTTACCACGTACATTTATCCGGAAAGCCATTATGTCTTCATCTATTCTGTCAGTTCGCCTATGTTGTAATTATATTCTGCAAAACTCCAAGAGGAAACATTCCAAATGTATATGATGCTAAAGTAACTACAGAATTAGTATCAGAGACATTTTCCGTGATAGCCTGCTTCTTTTTGTGGTTATAACTACATAACTACACAATCATAATGACATAACAACACAATAACTACAGAATTGTCATTCCAACGTACTACCTCAATGCCACTCTTCCAATCTAATATGCTTTCATGGGAACCTCTTTCTTTTTATCTGGTAGAGGACAATCTTTGGGAAGTTTGGGAAGTTGTTTTCACGTATAAACCCACAGCTTCATAACCCATCATTTTCAAGTGTTGCAATTGTTTGAAACTTGTAAATAAATTGTCAAAAAATATCTGTACGGTATATTTTTTTAGCATTTAATATTTGCAGGTAATATAGGTTGATTTTTACCTCGGTATATGTCAAAATTTACTAAGAAACTGCTTTTACTATTTAGGCACCACGCTTTATAACCGAACCTTATTCGCTTTCCCTTTAGAAACTGCTTACATCCATGTTTGCCGAAGTATCTGATCATTGATCCATCAAAATCCAAATTTTGTTCGAAAATGAATAAATTTAAGAATTTTAAATTATGTAACAGTTGTTTTTTTTTTTACAGTCGATCATTTAGATCTAAATTTCATTATCGGCGAAGTGCAATATTCTCACTTTGATAAGACTTAGAAGTGCAATATTCGGTCTCTTCTAATTGATTCACTAACCAATTTTTTATGAGTGTCTTCTCCCAGTAATACCTTTTTCCAGGCACTCGACTGTATCCACTCAGAAGTACTACGCCAAAAAAAGTTTTTATTTCTTCTGAACTCAACGCCGGATCCCCTAAGTTTTTTTGACCAGCGTATAAAGTTGATTCCTTATAATAATATTTGTTATATCATGATCAATAAATTTTTAAAAAAATTCTACTGGAGTCCCGGTAATATCATCTCTGGTTGAGTTGCTGAAATTAGAAATATTCCTTGCTGTATTTACCCACTTCCTTTTCACAATTTTTTTATTCTTGCCTTCTTACTTGCTTTCATACAGGTTTTCCTTATCAGGCAATGCAATTTTTTGGTAGACCTTCTCCTTGGGAGTTTTACTTCAGCTTTAGCTGCCTTCCTGATAAATTGTCGATAAGTCCCGAATCCGCATCTGCAATTACAGCCGCCTCAGGTGGAACAATAAAAATTTCCGGCTCACCAACAAATTCATCATTGAATTGGTCAGAAAAAAAAGTGAAATAGTATTCAAATGACCTCATGTCAATAATATCACAGCTTTTCAATGTGAATATATAAGTATAATTTCAAGTTTTTAACTTTGTTATTGATACAAAATTTATAACAACTATTGGTTATTGTATTTCATTAAAAAAGAAAAAAATATGACATTTCAATAAATTCAGGGTCCACACTGATTGAAACAGGTTGTTTCAAAATAGCGTCACTAACTAGAAACCTTGCTGTTATGATTTTACGTCCCTTATTATGAATAACATAGCTACCGTATACAATAGTAAAAGCAAATCTAATTGATTATCTAGAATCGATGACATTCGATTAAGTATGGCAAAATTCAATTGCGACCAAATGGTCACATTAGGGCTTGATAGTTGTTAAGTTAAGTGAGTCCACGAAGATTTCGGTCAGAAACTATTAAACGGAAATGGCATTCGCTGAATTCATTTTTTATCGCGAATTTTCTCAAAAATGGCTTTACTTGATTTTCTCCATCTCTATGTGACTTTATTATACAAATATAGATCTATCACTTTTATTATTAACACTTTTCTGAGAAAATGGATTTCAAGAAGTTTCTGGAAGAGCAAACTTCTCGCTGTAAAGTTTCATTTGGTATAATTGACGTTCATATCTCTATATAATCTCAAGAATACTAATAAAATCAAAATACTGATAAGTTGTGTCATAGAATTATACTGGATAGCTGTATATTGTCGGGTCTTAGTTTGGGCGCGCACAAATTAGAAGACACAGCCCCACATGGGGAGTGACATATGTTCCTACTTTAAGCTCCTAGAGAAGGCAATCTTAGGAGAGCGTACAGGGTATGGAACAAGTTTGTAATTTTTAAACATAATTAAATCACTTTTGTATTGTTTATTTGTAGAATGTTGTGTAATTTGAAATGGAAGCGCAGCCTCAGGATACCGCTCCCCCCCAGAAATCCTAAAAAAATATTCCTGGAAAAATGTTTCAAATTAAAATAACAGAACTGTGAATGTCAGTAGCAGAACTGTGAATGTCAGTAGCAGAACTGTGAATGTCAGTAGCAGAACTGTGAATGTCAGTAGCAGAACTGTGAATGTCAGTAGCAGAACTGTGAATGTCAGTAGCAGAACTGTGAATGTCAGTAGCAGAACATTTGAATAAAATCGTTTGAGCCGTTTTTAAGTAAATCGCAACAACAGATAAACTGAAATACACAAATCCGGTTGGTTGGGTTTTGAGTGAAACATTCATGTTGTATACCATGATGCACCTGAAGCGAATATTTTGAGCTCCTGCTTTTTTTTTTTTTGGAGACATTTTGTTTGCAAACACATGCTTATCATTCGGTAGAAAACATTACAAACCTCAGAGGACCACAAATCATGCATTTCGAATGAAAAACTTAACATCCAAAATTTGATACAATTGCTATACATTTTCTTACGACAGTAAGAGAAAAATTAAAGATCAAGGTTTGTTAAATATGTTTCCTTTATGTTTACCTGCACTGGAAGCCAAAATATCGTACATGGAATTAATCTTATCCAAAAAATAAATACAAAATATTTCACTTGTAACCAAGAGGCATATTTTCTTCTTTTTTTACATTTGATATGTAATACAATATTAGATTGACTATGTGCAGACGATTGAGGACGATGAAAACAGCGGTGGTGACTGGTAGTGAAAAAGAAAAATAGACTCCAGGAGGCGGCTAATCGTCATTCACTCTCGTCACGTTCGTTCGAGAAAATACTCTTTTTTATTTTATTTTCATTTATCATTGAATTTTTAGCGTTCTCAGTCACGTAGCTTTGTTACTATCTGTGTGTGTGTGTGTGTGGGCGTTCGCGCTTCTGCTTGTCATTGCTTTTTCTTTTTTTTATTGAGAAGCAAAACTTCATAGTGTGGGAATATTTGGGTTGATATGTTCAAGTTTGACACTAGGGAATAGTAAACATTATGTTTTTATATATGAATCGATCTTTGAAATCGATAATAACTGTCTTCAGATTTTTTTTTTACTTTCTGATACTGCAGTAAAAGGAGTCACCCGGATCGTGACAATTTTCGAAGCTGAATTATACATGAAGAGATCCCCAGGTGCGAAAAATCACGGCAAGATCAAACTTGATGTTCTGCTTTGTTGATATTCCGCCACCATTGCATCTGATACGAAAGTTTCGTCAAAATGCATCAACCGCTTATAGCGACAATGCTGAATATTTTTTTCCCCAATTTTTCTCGACTCCTTCAAAAAATTGTTCAAACGATATTCGTACATTATCTAAAAACATAAATGCCCACCACGAACTTTTATTTGGAAAGTTTTTCCAGGGAATTTCATATTTTCGGGGTCTTGGGGGGGTGGGGAGTTATTATTAGCTTTTCTCTAAACCTGAATAGTATTTTAAGATAATAGGTTTAATATACCTAGTACTAAATTTGAAGGAAATCGGTTAACCGGGAAGTTCGACTTTACAGAAGAGGTTTTAGAGTTTTTTGGAATTTTCTTGATAACGGCTCGAATGATAAGGCGCCAACTTGGAACGCTCACGACACACAGATCTATCCAATCACTTTTATTTGAAATATTTTACCAGAAAACTTTATTTTAGAACTACTCGGGGGAAAACGTATGAGCTTTTAATTATTCTGCCGTTATACCAGTTTTGCTAAGGGGTTAAGTTATAGAACGTTGTCGTTTAAATAAGTACAAATCCTGCTATCTATGTAAGTAAGCTCGATTAAATATTTAGTAAATATTGCAGATTTAAAAACAAATTGCCAATCAGATTTATAATTACAGTAAGCGGCAAGAGAAAGTCATTTGAGTGTTTCACACGAGATGTTTTCATTTTCTTACTTGGGAAAACAAACTGATCACAGTTGAATTTTCCCTTTTTCCCTATATGTTGTGTGTATGATAAAGATACATTTTCAGGTGGCCGCTACAACAAAACATTTATTTTTACTTTGTGTTTATGTATTTGTTTTTGCAACATCAAATGAGTTATTTATCATAGTGTGCGTGTCTAAACACAATAACACAATGTTAGTTTGTTGGTGGGCCGGAAATAACTGTCAGAGTATGGGAGTTAGTAGTACGAGAGATGATGTGATACAGTGTAGTGTGTACTGACTGCCTGATATTGCATCTCGTCCTCTCACTACAGACGGGTCTCTACAAGCAGTGAAAATATCATGTGTATAAGCGCGGAAATTCTGCTAAATAATATGTTCGAAAGAATAATCTCCGAAAGCATACAACTCTGTTACTTCTTAACAGTAACTAATTAATGTATATTTTCTACAGCGTTAAAATGGTTACAAAATATATACTTGCTTATAAAATAACATGGACAGTGACGAGATATGTGTGGTCTCAGAATGCAGCTTCACAAATGGGCAGTATATTGGAATTTAAATTTAACAACAAGCAGTATTTTTAATGTTCAATTAGTTCTGAGCATCTCAATGAGTCAGTCTTGATTAAGAAATTTACCTCAGATATTTGGTAGAATCAGTTATCATGGTTTTTCAACCCCGAGGATTCCTTGTTTTCCTTTGTAAAAATTATGTAAGCAAAACATTATCAACGATTACTTGTCATATATCCCACTAATCCATTTTTACTTTTTACATAAATAGCTTATATAAACTCTCATTTCAAACTATGTATTTTGTATTAGTTTGCTCGAACTACATACAGCTCGTTGCACTTTTTTCTATTTCTTGTTTCGATCTTAGTTTAAAAATATAGTATTTCTTAATCGACCATCCACTCTTTACAACCTTAGTTAACATTTAAACATTTTCCCTCCAATTACTACTATACACCGCAACTCCTTAGCTCTACCATCCTAAAAATCCTTCACTCCATACTGTAACATTACCTAAACAGGTAATTGACACCAACGCTTATAGTGGTGAAGCTAAACATTACATTGTAACGAAGCGAATTCCCGTAACATGAATTTTCTCGGAGAAATGTTTAAAAATGCAATCCATTCGGTAGTATGGTATTCCTGTCTTTGGTGGACAGATTTTGACTTAAATCTAATCGTATCTATTCGAAAGAAATATACGAAAGTTTAGATGCCACATCTAGAGAGAAGAGGGAAAGTTCAAAAAACCAGTTTTCATGGTTAACAGACCTAATGTCATGTATTCACAACTTCGATATTCTGACGGTTATAAGTTTGTTTTTTTTTATTTAAGGCGCGTCAATATCTAGGGTCATTGCTGCCCGGAGCCTTCTCAGTGCACTGCCGGTCTCCTGATAGTGTTTTTTCGTTTCGGAGAACACTGTCCAGTGAGCTATAAAGACTCTTAGGAAGAAAAAATCTAAGGGCAGCACTGCTGGATTCGTACGGGAGCTCCGCATGGGAGTCCAGCGCGCTAAGCAATGAGCTATCCCTTCCCTGTTAATTATATTAACATTACAGATTTTTCCAGATTCAATAACTGCATGGAAAATTATAATTTTTTCCAAATAATTTTATGTTCTTATAATTTTATGTTGCAGGACTACGAGGTGGATCTGTACCTTCGTCAGAAATGGCAAGATGAACGGTTGAAACATCCGGATATCACGGAGGTGCTTGATCTAAATGATCCCAATCTTGTTAAAGCTATATGGAAACCAGAAGTGTATTTTCCGAATGCTAAACACGCTGAATTTCAATTTGTCACCGTACCAAATGTATTGATCCGCATCAATCCGGATGGGGAAATATTATACATGCTAAGGTGAGTTTATTCTGAATATTCAAGGCTTATTTACTATTTTTACTTTTTTATTTCAATTAGGGACTGTAATAATTGTCACGTTTCTCCAAGGCTTCTACATAAATTCGTCGTAGATTGAACAACTGTTGCTATTAAAATACATTTGATAACAGACACGTGAACCAAAAAAAATTGATAAACAACCTAGTGTGTAACAGTCACACAACTTTCTCTTATTGCAAGTGTAATGGCAAATTTTGTTTAAACTTGGAATTATTACTGAAGACAGTGTAGATTGGACGAGTAAATATCAATAAAGTTGGCATTGATATGAGCGGAGGCGATAACCTCTCGACAAATCAGAAACATTAAGTTTAAGGCAATTCTCTACACAAACTTTCTAGCCTTACTCTGACGATACTTGAGTACACCGAACATCTGAAATATGCATGCTACGACGGATAAAATCGCAGATGTTATCCAGTACTGCGGTCCATCCACATATTCAACACTTATTAGTTCTAGGGTGGAACAGCTATTTGCAAAGCAATGACTCTGTCAGTCCCTGATCAAACTAGAAAGTTTAGAATGTAGCCTGCCGTTACAGATTCCCCGAAAACCTCCTAATATCAGCTTTTCAAAAAAAAAAAAAAATTGAAATAAAAGTGATAGGTTTATTTGTCTACAGTTAGCATTTCCAAGTGTCAAGAAAATCATTGGTCGGGTCCCAAAAAATTCCAAAACAACTCCAACACCTGCTACATGAAATCGCACGCTAGATTCTCTTCAAATTTGGAATTCTAGCAAAGTTTTTAGCGTACCTTAATATTAGATACGTGTTAGAACCACATATGGTACTGAAGTGGCATTCCGGAAGGAATGTTAATGTTGCGTTAGGCGTAGACGCGACCTTCAAATTCCAGGAATTTCTGTAATTTTTCCTGGAAAAATGTTTGAAATGAAAGTGTGAACCTCAAAGTTTCAAGAAACTTTTTGGAAGTTTTCGAATAAATAGATATATATATATAAACGAAAATAGTCATATTTAAAAGAGGAGGTAAATCTAAAATTTATAAACCATTTTCTTATAAGGAGCATACAATAAAAATTGTATAAGTAAAACTTATATGTACTCGTATTTAGGCGTTTTATTCTCCTCTTCAGGACTTTTTTCAATCACAACTGATGAATTCATTAGAAAAGCGCAAGTGGCATCCTTTAAAGTACGAGAGGTTTTAGTGAAAACTAAATCTAATTCATTAAATACTAAATTAATGTTACTGAAAGTTATGGTGAATTTTGTCCTTCTATATTCCGCTGAAATATGGGCCCCTATGTATTCTTACAAATTGGAAAATGTCTCTTTGAGATATTTTAAGTCTATTTTGTAATGGCCGCGTAACACACCTAATCATTACATTCGTCTGGAAATTGGATTGGACAGAATAGAAGTAGAAGTTGTTAAAAGCTTGGTGGCACAAGATTCAACTAATGGAAAACAACCGCCTGCCAAAAATTTGCTTATCTGCCTTGCAAAATCTGGCCAGTTTGCAGACGAAAGAAATTAAATACAATTGGTTTTTACAATTGGAAAATAAATTAACTTGTATTGGAGCGGTCGATATCATTCATAATCATACTCAAGGTACTAGCTCACTATTTCAAACTGATATTAAAAACATAATACAAAAACTTAAAAATAATCATTTCTCCATTGATATAAATTCCGTACTTGAATCTCGTTACAATCCCATTTTTAGATTAATTAGCAGCCTAACTTTAGGAGAACCATATTTTCAATTTAGAGTCCCTATTTCTAAACTTAGAGTGGTCAGTCAGATAAGAATTTGTCAGCCTAATAATTGTACAATAAATTATGAAGGTATCCGCCACAAATTACTCAGACTGCCCTACATGCAATAGTAAAACACAAGATAATTTGTATCATTTTCTATTAAAGTGTCCCACATATATTAATATAGGTCTAAATATATAGGTAGGTACATTAATAATGATCTTGATGAAGAGAGCAATGTAGAGTGATTATTATATATTAATGACTCAGATAAATTAGATAATTTGTTCTATTTCATTGTTAATTCTCTAAAGATAAGTAATTTAGCTGTTTTGTGAATTTTATTTTAACTGTTTTATTTCATCTTATTGCAAGAAGACTCATTTATTGGTTTTTGTTACATTTTGTTCAAGGCATGTATATCTTAAGTATTCTAAAGTAGATGATTTTGATCTATTTAAATCTTCTAAATTAACAAATTTTGTTTATTACCAAAGAGCTTTTATGTTGATTTTGTATATAATGTAACTGCTTTATTGATGTTTATTTATTTGTATTGCAAGAGGCAACTCCATTTGTATGGGGGATAACCCCAAAACAAATTAATAAATATTCTATTCTATTCTATTCTATATATAAAGTAATGCCTATTTTTTCAGGCGGGCTTAACGTCCAACTACCAAATTAGGTGTCGTGGACGGGGGCGGAAGCACCTACTTTACTATTAACATTTTTTAAACAAATATAAAATTTAGTTATACGCTGGACTCGAACTGGGGTCCTCCCACTTACAAGTCCATGCTCATAACCATTACACCAACACCCGCCCCCTATTCTATATATATATATAAAAAATCGCAGTAATTTCAAAACCCTTCAACTGGAAGTGAACTTTATTTAAGTCTTTTTATATATAGAGAAGAATTAAATAAAGTTCACTTCCAGTTGAAGGGTTTGAACTTACTGCGAATTTTTAATTTTTGAGATATTTCGTCCGCATACACACAGATGATTGCAAAAATCGTGGCTTTTTTCGTCTTCAGAGGATTTCCAGTAAAAACCGAATTTTGAAAATTTGAAATGATCGTTATACTTCTTAAACAGAAAAACAAAGTTATTAAGTACAAGAAAACTGTAATCTCTTAAAAAAGAGAAATCTAACTAAAAGAAATTTATATATATATGGAGATGAAGGTCTTGTTTTCACAGGTGTCAGAATTATGTCTCCAAGGAAAGTGAACTCTCCCCTTACTCTCACACTCTCTCTTCTCTCGATCTGGTATTTTGAATGCTGTGAACATTGTTATGTTAAGCGATGTTTTTTGTTTGTTTTGTTATGTATATCTTACTTAAATAAGTAAAAAGATATAAAAATATTATGGAGATCTTAAGATATGGCGAATTTAAAAATTAAAGTTTAAAAACTTGAAATTCTAATAATGATCTGATTTGCATATTCCATTGTGAGGCTACAGTTCAGTAATAACCACCAGACAGAGCTTGTGGCGCTGCATAATATCATTGTTACCGTTACTGACTTGTGCTTTATACAGTTTTTATTCAGTAAACTTTTCTAAATGAGGCCACGATTTATTGCTGCCGTGAGTAACTATTGCGATCGTGTCAAATTTTATGGTATTGAGTTTTCATCGGAAACATACTTTAAGTCCCACAAAAATGTGAAATAAATGCTTAATGCTATTCAGTGTGTGCGTGGGCATGTGTGTGTGTGATCGAGAATGAGAGAGAGAGAGAGTGAGAATCAAAACTTCTCAAAAAAAAAAATGAAAAATTGCTTAAACTTGACATTCCATCTTTATATACAGTTATCGCAAACGACATGAAAATGTCGGTCAAACGAATCCATCAATAAATTGCGACTTTACTGAATGGCTTTTATTTTTTCCAGTTTCGCGCGAGTTCATCAGAAAAAGGCTCCAGCGATTTTCTTTAAACTTCATATACCATCTATTTACATCATATTAAATACCTATCACTTTTATGTGAGGAATTTTCACGGAAAAATTGATTGGGGGGGGCGGACCGTTAAGCTATCCTCTTAGCTATAGTGCATCGTTCTATCATCTACATATTAATATACATTAAAAGCATTACTAGAAAAATCGGTTAACCTGAAGTGCGACTTTAAAGATTAGGTTTTTGAGTTTTTTGGAATTTTCTTGACATGGAACACCAGCTGCAAATATATAATCCTGTCACTTTTCATTGGAGCGTTTTTCCGAACAAAAATTGATTTTTCGGTATTCCTGAGGAACCTGTGATATTAAATTTCGAATATTGTTTGTTCAATATTATTGACGCTCTCTTTTGGACTCCGATTTAATCTTTCCACTACCTATCATCTCTCCACCCTCTATATTTATTTCTCTATATTTATTTTAAGATTAATGAGTAAAATTTGAAATGAAAATTTTTCATTTTATATGTAAAAGAAAGTTGTGTGAGACCAGATATTTTTCGAAAAAATTGATGCTAGGAGTTTCTGAGGTATTTATGTTGATAGGCTTAACTCTAAATTGCCATCACAACTTTTGCCGAGGACTGATAGAGATGCTATGTGTGATGTACAGAGTAATCGCATTCACGTAGATTTAGATAGAAAAAATTTAATACAACCTATACCTATCTTATCTGTAACTGTAAGGCCCACTATAGGTTTTATAAGAATTCTAAATGTTAACGGTTGTAGTTTAATGGTTGCAGAGTTTGGTGGTAAAATGAATGAACACACCAACTGATACTAGACTCACAGTTACATATTTACGATTTTGCTGGTGTAATGGAATCAGGTATTAGATGTAATGGAATCGTTTGATGTGTGATTCCTGGAGTAGCAAATGTCTTGAAGAGGGCGGAAGTTAGTTTGAGAGATTTGGAAGTTAGTGCTCGAATTATTAAACGGTTTTTTATATAAAAATAAACTGTATTTTAACAATAATTTAAACGTGATAAATGGTAACTAATAACTATAATAAAATACTTAATAATAAATAGAAGATAAATAGCTGATAATTTAGAATGGTTAAAATAACGAACTAAAGTGCACAACTACGAGAATGATAAGTTGAATATAACTGTGAATTACCGCTCGTGTATAGTTTGGTCGTAGATGATATAATAATCCTCTCGTCGTATATCATAGGGTTTTTATATACTGTTGTTCACACTCACACCAAGATATCTGTCTTAGTGTGCGGCCTTGTGCGACCTTCGTAGTTTTCTGACCTTATTTAGTGGCCATACTTATCGCGGTGCCTGCCTTTGATGTGAGAATTGATGAAAAGGCTTTGTTGTTTGTTTGGTTGACCGCGGCTGTCGGCGGCCAACAGTGTTACTGTTTTCACATTTTGTAAATTATTTCTTTGGCGTACTTTGCCGATGTCAATGACTTTGCCATGTCATTACACTGGGTATGGAGAGAAGAGAGAACGAGCAAAGAGTGAATTATGAAGGTTGGTTGGTAGCATGATGTATGTTCCAACGTAGCTATTTGTTCCAGTAAAGTAGGTTTTTGATGGCAGAAACATCTTAATCATTGTCTCAACTTACGGTGAACTATTTAGGAATCTTACAGAAATAGTTGATGATAATCGGTCTCATAACGATACCAAATTAATAGTAACATGCACTAAGGATCTTGATTTTACCGTTTTATGAATTCTAATTCAACGAGGCAAAAATCACCACACCACTTACAGTCCCTAAATTAAATCGCACAGTTAAACTCTCCCTATGTCCGCATTTAACATCTGAGTTTTCATACGACTGAGCAATGAAATAACTTCTTAATGGCGGCCACTTTGTTTACTATAAGAGCTGTTTAAAAAGAAAACACATATGTTTTAGAAACAGGTGTCTGTGCCTGAAAGAAGGAAGAATATCATAAAAGATATTATATATTTTTTTTGTTTTGCCAGTCCTCAAATAATAAAATAGGTCATTCAATAGTTCCTTGCTAAAAATATTTTCAGTTAGTTTGCTGGCAAATTTTCAAACAATAGCTCATTTAAAAATAGCAAAAAACAGTGTTTTTTTATGAATTCATTTTTAAAACCATTTCCAGTACATTTAGCTGGAGTTTTTTCCCTCTGGCATTTGCTACTTTGGTTTATCTTGTTTACTAACTATTTACAAAGAAGACGTTTTCATTAAAATAACTGGCATGAAACCTTCATATGGCTTTCTCTTACTGCAGTTCTCATAGTTTTAATTGACAATGTTTAAAATATGGAATGTTTACTAAATGTTTAAAAGTTCTTAATATTAAATAGATAGTTATAACGTGAAATGGCCGTTTTAGGGAAATCAAAGATCGCCCTATCCAAGAATCATTAACAGTCAAATTTTCCAGGAAAATGTGTCAAATAAGTGATAACGCTATTTCTTTTATCGCTCTGAATGAGAAGAGATTATAATAGTATGTTCAAAGGAAATTGTTAAAACTGTTTTCGAGAAAATTGCAAAAATTTGAAAGAACAATAAATTCGCACTTCTATTTGAACGATTTTGACTAAAACTCCATGTTAGATCTCTGGTGATAATTGTGAGACTCTACACATATGTTTCTCGTTAAATTGAAATTTGACAAAATCCCATTGCAACTGTAATGGCAGAAACAGAAATTTCTTTTCATAAGTTGCCTGCTTCCATTTTCAGGTCACTTTCTTCCACTAGTTCATTCGTCTTCTCATACGGTATGCAAACTGTACTATGGTGAAGTCTTTGTTTACACAGTTTATCATGACTCCTAAGAATGAGAGATTACACAAAACCGGCGATGAAATCAAAAATGAAGTAATCAAAATGAAGTAAACGCCTGCTGAAATACCAGTTTTCTAAATTCAGTGAAGTAACAAATTAGACTTTAACCTGAAAACTGTGATGGATAGGTATGCCGAAGAACAAACTTATTTTCTAAGAACATATCCATGTAACATTATGCATGACAGTATGATCTCCAAGCAGCCAGATCTGCGTATTTGCCGTATTACAACCGAAAATTACTGAGATTTTGAGCACATCCATTTTTATATCATTTTTGAGCAGGTTCGTTTTCTGAAATAGTTTCACGTCTCTATTTAGTTCAAACTTCTTTTCGTTTCCTCCTTTCGGAAAACTAAACTAATAATATTTGTGTTCATTGTAATAACTGCATGAACATGCAATAAAAAACACTATATCACGCGCATTCCAGAAACAGACTTCCGGATTCCGGCAAGATATCTATTCCGTTACATTATTGTCTAGTGGGAAGAAGGAAGTTGTTGTTGGTATCCTAATTAGTCTCTATGCTAGATCCATCTTTTTCTATCTCTCTGAGAGATTGGCTATGTGTACAAATAGTAGTTAGCTTATAGTAGCTAAATACGAGTAGTAGTTATCTGCAAAGTTCACGTGTTTATAAGTGGGTATTTGTTTTAATACACATACTCAACAATGAATAGAATTTTGAAGTCCAATAGTATTAATAACGTATGAACGGAGTTTCTGCATACAGATCTGAAACATTCTTAATGAAACTGAAATGTTCAGTACGTTACAAGTTAAATTTTATATAATAAAGGTGGCTTATTATTTTACTTAGTTATGCCCTCATTTTAGCTTCTTTCAGGCTATGTATAGCCTTTTTCCAAAGATTAATGCCAAGTCTCTAATACAGTTGTTGGTTCATTATCAAACTTTATGCCAATAACGCAGTTATATATAATAAGTATGGAATTTTAGATTTTTTATTGCATTTTATTTTCCATCTTGAAGCTTGTTATGATGACCTTCAGAGAGGTTTCCTTGGAGGGAAAGTGGTATGGCCATTTGTCGGGGATCTTCTAGGATATTCGAATGCACAACCCCTCCCTCCCACACATGTGTCGCGCCTAAAATATAATTTAATTATTATTTAGGTAAACGCAGAAACATTGTACACACCACTTGTGTCCAGATTCTTTCAGTGTGTTTTAAAGTGGCTTATTAACCTATTTTTAAATTCGGTCAACTCGTTTTCCTTCTCCAACAGTGCTTGTATTCCTCTTTAAGAGTTGTAGTTTTCTGAATATAGTTTATCTTCCTTCTTTTTAAATCCACCTCTTCTAGATCTAACTGTCGTTTCTTTACAAATAGTACATACATTAGAGATAAACAAGAAAGGAACTTTTACATACGTAGGAGTCCTTGCAGAAAAAGAAGGATGCAAGAACGTATGTTTTCTGAAAGGGTACCACAAAAATGTATTTATAAGTGCCTACTCTAATAAAGAAAAACTAAAGAAGATGGTTACATTATAATACCAAAAAATGGGTTGGATATAATTTTCTCACCCGCCGAGAAACCATTTTTAACATTTACTACAAATGATATAACAACTTTCAAAGGAAACTCGTTTGCCAAAATAGAGAAGATGGAATTTTGCACAGACATGTGGAAAAAAATGCACGATACCGTTTTGCACAAAGGAGATGGAGAAGTTTAATGATAGATATTACGATGCAAGAAATAAAAGGTCGTGTTAAAATTACTGAGTGGAACCGGCTAGAAGAATTACCACAAGGAACAGAACTACTAATTGTAGGTTTTAAACTAATTACTCATTGATATAAAATCCGATATTTCTACGTACAATTGGAAAATATATGGATTATACATATCCAATTATTAGTTAAAAAAAGAAATAGAATGTGGAAATGTAGATTTAAATTATAAAATAAAAATGAAATTGGATGGAGTTAAAACCACTTAAGTATTTTGTGTGTAAATTACGTTGTATATTATTAACAAACAAAAAATAAATAAAAAATAATAATAAAACGCTGTTTTTTTCTCTATAACCTCCTCCACCAAAGTAGTTGAAAGCATAGTAACCCTCGTTTCTTATGGAAGAGAGCTAACATAACCAACAGGCTATTACCACATGCAGGAAAAGAAATAGAACCCCATCTCTACCAGTTATTAGTTACTATCTCCAAGGAAACGACAGCAGAAGTAGAAGAGGACGATGCAAGAAATAGAAGGTCGTGTTAAAGTTTCTGAATGCAACCGGCTAGAAGAATGACCAAAACTAGTAATTCTGGTAGGCCTTAAACTAGTTATTTATAGAAAAAAAGCCGATATATACTACAGATCGAAAATATAGAGGCATTGTACATTTCTAATTGCTGGTTAGTAAGAGAAATACAAGACTTAGCTTTAGATTTTGACTATAAAATAAATTAAATTAGATAAGTTAAAACATACTGCCTGTAGACATAAAAAGAAAGATTTGTATTGTTTGTGTAAATTATGTATATTGTTAACAAAATAAAAATAAAATTATAGTATAAGAAATGGATTTTGTAATTAAACAAAATATTATGTTTGTGTTATTTATAATAGAACCATACACATCTGTGTATTATGGGAGAAAAAATTGACAGAGAAAACTGTGATCAATTGTTACTTTTAATTGTTGTAATTATTTCCTTTCTTTTTTTCTTTTGTATTGCAAAAATAGAGAAACATTTATTTTTTTCTTCTTTAAATTATTCACTTAACAGCATGTAGTGCTAGCGCGAGGGTGTGCAGGGGCGCGTAAGGCTGGTTTAGGAATGATCTGAACTGCAAAAATACTTCTGTGTAATAATTTCCGTCTAATAAAAACAAGTTAAAACATTAAACAGAACTAAACATGATTTTTTTGGCGGGGGGCATTTTGATAAATTTCTTCCAAATGACTGAAGAATATATTTATCTTTCTAATCGGTAACAATTACAACAAGTTTGGGGGCCAGGCACTTGTATGTTTGCACTATTTTTTTTTTTTTTAACTGATAGACGTTAGTGCTAGAAGAAATGTCCACAGCTCCAACAAAAAGATTTTGAATTTGGATATAACGCAATCATTTCCCCAGATTAGAAACTTATTTTCCTATACTTTGCGAACATTGGTTTAAATTGTTCCAATATTCTTCGATTAAAAAAGTAACAGCATATAAGCAAAGTTATTGCATAATATCCTATGCCTGATTAAAAAATAGATTTATCTTAAACAAGGAAAGTGGAGATTTAAGTTTTAATTGTTTACCAAAAAAACCTCACACAGGTAACTGACTCATGAATCAATAAACTGGATTAGATACATTTGTTATCAATATACTTGATCGATAAAAAAGATTTATCTAGAGTAGATTTTCATACTTTCCAACTGCAGGAAAATAAGGCCTTCAGGGTTGTTATCCGTCACCTCCATCAAACCACGCCAACTACCCTGATAAAAGAAGAAATAGAAAAACTTGGGTACACAGTCCGCCAAGTTATGGTGCCATCAGCACCATCAACAAGGCACCACATCCTTTGTTTTTTGTAGACCTGGAACCTCGTCCTCACAACGACCAAATATTCAATTTAAACTCTCTTCTCTATACAAAAATCAAAGTTGAGGAGCCTCATAAGAGAAGAGAAATAGTCGAGTGCAAAAGATGCCAAGACTATGGACACACCAGGTCTTATTGCGATCATCCGCCACGTTGCGTTAAATGTGCTGGCCTACATCCATGTGAGTAATGTATTAAGCCAAGAGACACGCCTGCCAAGTGTGCCCTATGCCAGGACAATCATGATGTCTTGTAAAGGTTGTCTTGTATATAAAGATCTGCAGCGGCTAAAAAGCTCAAATAGTCGAGGTCTAACTGAACGATGAAGACGACTCCAGGACATATCTAAAGTAGATGAATTTCCAGACTCAGGCATGCCAGCTACAGCTCATCCACTCTTAAGAAGAAGTCAAGAGTTGCCTAGCAAGCCTGTTATGAGTAACGTCAGCTATGCCCAAGTCACACGAGGGGCCACTGACCATATCCGAGTGACCCACATACCTCCCCCGCCTCCTTCCACAGACATTACCTCTCTCCTTTCTTCCTTCCTTTCTTTCTGATTTCAAATCACTTATTAATCCATTAATCACACTCCTAACCACTGTTGTCACTGAGCTGTTGCCTAAACTATGCCGTTAATTAATCCTCTGAGTTCCCTTGTAATCCTTCTTTTGAATGCTAATGGACTGACGGCCCACAGGAATGAACTAGAAATACTGTTGCATGACAAACGGATTGACGTAGCACTCATTAGAAACTCACTTTACTACTACTTCTTTCTTTACTATAAAGGACCACCTCATCTACAGAACTGATCATCCTGATAACAGAGCCCATGGTGGTACTGCTATTATTATTCGTAAGACCCTCCACCACTTCCTTAATCCTAATACCTCTAGTGACTCCTTGATGTACACTTCATTGTCTCTAAACTCCAATCCTTTCCAAATTACAATAGCAAATGTATATTGGCCTCCTAATAAACATGTTACCAATGAACAATTCCATTCGTTATTCCAGTCCTTAGGTCCTGTATTTATTGCTGGCGATGATTACAATGCGAAACATCCCCAGTGGGGTTGCAGAGTACCTAATCCCCGCGGAAGTGTCCTCCTCAATGTCCTAATTCACACTACCATTCATACTAATTCATACTACCATATCTCCTCCTGATTTTACATATTGGCCAAACTCTCCTTTCAAACAACCTGACTTACTCGACTTCTTTGTAACATCCCACCTTTGCCCCACAAGTCCGAATTAATGACCTTACATGACTTATCCTCAGACCATAATCCAGTTCTCCTTGTTGTCAATTCCCAACCTCTCTATAAACCTAATAACCACTCTCTAATAAATGGACTAATCGACTGGGCTACTTCAGGAGCATAATGGACAACGAAATCGACACACACACACTTTTCTAAAAACAAAAGATGACGATGACAACGCTGTACATTTTTTGACCAAGACCATTCAAAAAGCAATCTGGCTCTCAACTCGTCAGATTCAAGCTAGAAAGCCTCAACAATAATTATCCTCTGATATTCGCAGTCTCATAACTGAGAAGCGAAGAGCCAGAGCGCTGTGGCAAAGAAGTAGGTATCCCACAGATTAAAGACGATTCAACAAACTGACGCTACTACTGAAATCAAAACTTCGACAACTGCGCGCCGACTTACATGAACAATATACCTCAACACTCACTGCAATCAACAAGTCTCTCTGGTTTTGCACTCGTAGAATCCTATCTTATAAAAATATTTCCCCTCCTGTCCGAAATGAAGGCTTCTCTTGGGCTAAATCCGATGATGACAAAGCAGAGCTCTTTTTCTCTTACCTTTCCTCAGTATTCTGCTCCAACTCTGACTTAACTGACAACGAACATGACACCAAAGTATTGCAGGAACTTGATTATACCTTACAACTTTCCCTTCCGCCTAAAGCATTTATTCCTTCCGATGTAAAATATATTATTAAAAGTCTATCTTCCCGTAAAACCCCTGGATTTGACTTAATAACTACTAATATACTCAGACAACTGTCAAGACGTGCTCTACTATTTTTAACTTACATTATAATTCCGTTCTGAGAACTACTTATTTTCCCACATTGTGGAAATTCTCTATTGTAAAGCTGATCCCCAAATCCAGAAAACCGTTGCAGGATCCCCGCTCCTCCCGGCCAATATGTCTACTTCCACTAATGTCCAAAATCCTAGAAAAGCTCTTACTTAAACGCATTTCCTATCCTGGAATCTTCAAAAACCCTTCCCGACCATCAGTTTGGTTTCAGGCAACTGCACTTCACTATACAACAAGTTCATCGTGTTGTAGACGCCGCAGCATCCTCCTTTGAGAGGAAACAGTACTGTACATGGGCCTTCCTTGATGTGTCTCAGGCTTTCGACAAGGTGTGGCACCCTGGACTGACGTGGAGACTCAAAGGCATCCTACCATATACCTATTTCCTTATTCTTAAATCATGCCTGAGTGACCGGTTTTGCCAAGTCTCTCAGGATTCTTCCTTTTCTCCCTATTTCCCTGTGAAAGCTGGAGTATCGCAAGGTAGTATCCTAGGTTCAATTTTATACACAATATACACTGCTGACCTTTCGCTACATCCTAATTCAGTAACATCAACCTTCGCTGATGATACTGCTATTCTTTCCTCCCATACCGAACCTCCTATTGTCACCAGTCATCTTCAAGGTCATCTTTCCTTAATAGAAGAGTGGAGCAAAACATGGAAGATAAAAGTTAATGAAAAGAAATGTATTCACACCACGTTTACACTTCGTCACTCCCTCTGTCCTGGTGTTAAATTAAATGAACCTTCCTACCTACTGCTGATAGAGTACGCTATCTAGGGTTATATATGGACAAAAGACTAACCTGGAACTACCAGACTGAAAAGGACTGAAACTAATAGACGATTTCTTATCTTTTCAAGACTCTTAGACACACGATCCAAACTTACTTTAAAAAATAAGCTTACACTATACAAAACTTTACTAGGACCAAAATGGACTAGAGTTATAGGGCTCCACTAAGCATTCCAACGTTTATCGAATCCAGTCCTTACAATCCAAGATCCTACGAAAAATGACCAATGCTCCCTATTATGTCTCCAATATAACCTTACATAATGACCTATCCATTCCATTTGTGTCCGATCTAATTAAATCCCGTTATCAAAGATTCCATAACTCCCTGTCCCATCATCATAATCCTTTGGTTCAACAATTTGCTAGTCAAACCTTACAATCCATCTCGATGCCTGAAGCGACAATGGCCCCGTGACCTTTTTAATTAACTTTAACGCCTTGAAGTAATACCACTGGGTGTTTTCTTCTCATGTAAATCATGTCATGTAAACATTCATCACATTTGCTTATTGTACAGTTGCAAATAAATTATTGAAAAAAAAAAGATTTATGTTAATAAGTAAGGTGTATAAGAAGGGGGCATAGATTATGTTTTAGTTTATTGTTTGCCAAAAAAAACTTACATAAGTATCTGACTCAGAAATCACTATATTGGATTGGATATATGTGTTGGTAATTAATTGATCGATAAAAGTAGTTTTATCGTAAATAGGGGGGGGGGGCTTGGAGGGTTTCCCTCTTTAAGACTTATTGTAAAAAAAAATAAAATAAAATAAATAAATATAATCAGGAAGTATATTGCAAACATTGTGCACACATAGTGGTTAATAAACTATTGTACGAATGGAAAAATACAGATGCAAAGGTTAATGAACTCTGGCCTGGGGTACGTGGGGAAGAGCCTCTCTTTAAGTCCATGTATATATATATAAATATTAATGTATATATAGGGAAAGAAGAGAGTGAGATGAGGGAGAAGTATGTGGCTGAGGTATAAGGATCTAAAGAAAACCACTATTCCCTAGTTACCACAATAGCTGAGTGGTGAAAGTGATGGACTTGTATGGCGAAGGTCGCTTTTGCTAACCTCAGCAAAAAAAAAAATTAATTTTTAACAACTCTTTGTCTACAGGAAAGGAGGTGGGGGAGCGGGGTTAAGTGGTGGGTGAGGGGGTAAGTGACAAGGGAGGGGGCTGAGTGAGGGGGGACGGCCGCCATGTTGTGCAGAGAAGTGAATTAGAACCCGTCAATATTAACCACTGATATTAAAAGAAAAGACAATATCAATAATAGATATAAGTATATAAATTATGTACGTAATACGTAGTCAGAAGCTAACATAAATAACATTAATATCAGATTAAGAAGGAATTAATTTTTTTTTTTTGTTAAAAATAATGTGCACTATGTTGGATTAGTAACTTATGTAAATAGTTGGCTTCGAGTACCAGCTAGATAATTCTGTTAAGCAAACAATAATTCTTGTATTTCACTACTACTTTTGTCTTTTGGATCGTGCAGCAGAGAAACTATCATTTTCTGGTTAAAGCTTGCCAGTGCATATACTATATTCACAAACTTCTTCCAAATTTCAGATTAAGAACTTTTTTAAAAATTAAAATATACATATTTAAAGCTGAGATACTAATAATGGTGATAGATTTCTATAAATACAATGGCTTCTGAATTTAGGGGCGCCCCTCTCTTATTCTCCATATTAATTCGTAAATTTGTTAACTCAAATAATTGCGTCACTTTTAGCCCGTTTCAATGCTACGCTAAGGATGATATTCAATAAAAGCCTCTGGCTATATTCCCAATGCACCTAAAAATATTGGGTTGCCACAGAGAAAAACTTTACGTTTACATCGTGATGTCTTTTCGGTAAATGTTTCAAATAAAATTGAAAATTTATATATATATTTTATACACGTTTGCAGTTGACATTTCGTTAAGAGTTGTTGTCGAGATGTTAACGAAAATTTCGGAAACAACTTCTGCAGAGTTGTACTTCACGGTTGAGAACTTTTGTTAAACAAGTTCGTGTTGTAGGTTCATGCGAAGGTGGTATTACTTGAACAGTATTTGCAGTTAAATTTCCCTGCGATTTTTCGTTTGAAACTTTCTCTTGTCAACCCGACCCTTTCACTACAATCATTTTATCTCTTAAAAAATACAATTTCGACAATTTGCCCACGGTCACAGTACATTCTCTTACAACTGCTAGAGAAAGTAAACAATCTAACGATCATAACGATCTCTTATTTCAGTTATTTACAATTCTAATTGATAATTTTTTTTTTGAACCTACACATTTTCGTTTTACATTGAACTTAGAGTTTAATTATCGCTTTATATTACAAATTTGTGGGAAAACAGCACATTATATTGTGTGGTTGTGGTTGGGTCCGCAGAGCTGGAAAGCATCATAGATATGTAATGAGGTATGTAATGCAGTGCCAGCCATATTGGACCCATTGTATTTCATAACTACCAAATAATATAATAAATATAATTAATAAAAAAATGTATAAATAATTGCTTAAATATTTATTTTTTGCTCGTATAACCAACCGTTCAAAGGCCCGATTCTATATCTGTGCAGAAAGGCCAATTTTTTGCAAAAATGTATTATGGTATATTGTGAATTACGATCAGGGTCCCTGTTTATTACGACTGGAATACTGTTTTATCTCTTGTTTTATTATTATTGTCATTATTATTTGGTATTTTATCCGCCGTTCTATACATATTTATAATGTACCTGGCCGGTTTCGGATTTTCATCCATCATCAGAAGAGTAAGGCTACAAAGTTCGTGTAAAGAGTTGACTTCAACTTAATGTTTCTGTCACCACCACACTTGTTGATTGTACGCGTAAGGTATATAAGGTTGTTACTTGAAATTATAAAGAAAGAAATATAGCTTATAGTTAATAGAATTATTAAGATAAATTATGTAGAAACGCAATCTAAAGTATAGACGCAAATAGTAAAATATTAGGTAACAGTTGGTTAGTGGTGCGATAATACTCCTAATCGTACACTACTACTAACTAGACTCACTCCCCACTCCCTGCACACAATCTCAGCTCTTCTCAGTACAATTCGGTACAAACTTAGCTGTCCGGAACTTCTTCAACCGGAAGTACCACTTTACTGAATGGATTTTTTTAGATTTTTGCTATTTTCTCGAAAACTCTCCAACAGTGTTCTTTAAACTTTTCTCAATTACACATAATAAGAGGGTAGAACTTTTATTTGAAACATTTCTTTGGGAAAATTCATTTAAGTGCTTTTTGGATAAGGGTGGGGATATGTTTTTTCTAAAATGTTATTTCAGTTTATTATACAATTATATCATTTAAATAATAATAATTAGAATAAAATATGTTCTCAAAATCTGAAATTGAAAAAATCTATTGACCGGAAGTGCGTTTCTATTGAAGTTACTTCAGTTTTCTACGATTTTATCCATAAAAATAAATGCTGAATTTCAGTAAGTTTGTAACCTATCACTTTTGTTACGCACTTTTTTTCCAAGAAAGTTCATTTTAAATTTTGGTTGCAGGGGGGGGATGTAAGTTTTTCTGAATAATTCATTTTCTTAAGTTTAGTTTCTCAAATTGATATAAAATTGAAGTCGACAGACAAACGTTTAGAAGAATTTATAAATTTGAAGAGAATTTGATCACTTAAATCTGTGTAAACTGCAGTAAGAGAAAGTCGAGTGAGTGTTTCACATCAGATTTTTATGCATAAAATGTAATCATCTCAAAAGTGTGCAAAGTGTGAGTGTGTGTAGGTTTGTGTCAAACTAATATTCGGCCGTGTGGGTACGTTAAACCCTGTGTGCATTATGTATGTACAGTGTGAGTTATTGGCTGGAATACCCGCAAGGATACTAAGATCCCGCATTTGTCTTAGATAATTGTTCAAGTTGTAGTTGTAATTTAACTTTCAAAGAAAAAAGACAGTCATTATTCAATATTTTATAATTGTAACAATTCTTTACTTTCTTTTCGTCCGTTTTTTGTCTGTGGTTATTTTTTTCTCTTCTTTATTATTTTAGTTTGTTATATTTCTCTTGTACATACTTGAGATGGAGTAGACTGTACTATGGTCTTTGCTAAAGATAAGAGGCTATTTAAAGTGGCTTCCATTCTTGCAGCATTTCTTTTTTTCCCACCAAGTTATTATTTATAAACTACATTCATCCTTAGTAATACAACAAAATAAGATGAGATCCTAAATATAGTTTGCAATTTCTTAAGTTTTTTCTATTATTTATTGCCTGTTATTTATGGAGAATTTGTTTATTTTGAGTTGAAAACATTAATTTTTCTCTTACGCTATAAGGGATATGTTAAGGGCTTACAGTATCCATCACATCGAGCTATTATACGTATATAATAGCAACACGTGCAGTTTCCTCAATAAGCAGTATTCCATCATCCAGTCGGCCCTGATCCGTATCGTTTATACAATCTAGTATTTATACAATCTACTACAAGTTCTCTTTTATAGCAGCCCTAGAGAGTTATTCAATCAATTAGTCAATCCCATGAAATTAATCTTTATAGAAATCATATAAAATGGCTCCACAAAAAAAATCATATATTGCAAACGTCAAATTTTCTAAATTCACTATTCACCGGAAATAAATGTTTTGATGCCCACTGGGTATCACTTTGTGTGTGTGTGTCTGTAAGATGTATATGTGTTTCTGAAATTGAAAAATCACAGAAAGCTGAAAGTTAATATTGCGTGAAGGCCACACAAAGGCAACAGATACGAATGTTTCTGTCAGTATCCGTCAAACAGGAAATAAACATACTGAATTTTTTATTTTCCAATTCATCGCGATTTTTTTGAAAAAGGCTTCCGATTTTGTTTGAATTTCCATAGAACTATAAACATATAGTAAGTCCAAATAAAAGTATGTTTGTGTTTTAATGTTTTAAACAAAGAAGTCACTTTTTAAGAAAGTTTATCCATTCAAATTATAATAATTACTTTAAAAAAAGTTTCTATGAGCGTTCCGTAACGGCTTTCTTTTTTGTTCAAAAATTCTTAATTAAATTCGGCGTGATATATTCATAAGACTTTCTCTTGCAGCTGTTATTACAATTATTTATAAAATTACAATTTTTTTTACACTTCCAATTTTTCAGTTTTTACTTAGTTAGGGACAAGTACCTAACCAGCAAGTTACTAAGTGTGACTAAATTATAGTCCAGTAGAGAACGTTAGCATTGAATTATAGTCCAGTAGACAGCGTCAGCATTGAATTATAGTCCAGTAGACAGCGTCAGCATTGAATTATAGTGCAGTAGACAGCGTCAGCATTGAATTATAGTGCAGTAGACAGCGTCAGCATTGAATTATAGTCCAGTAGACAGCGTCAACATTGAATTATAGTCCAGTAGACAGCGTCAACATTGAATTATAGTCCAGTAGACAGCGTCAGCATTGAATTATAGTGCAGTAGACAGCGTCAGCATTGAATTATAGTCCAGTAAACAGCGTCAGCATTGAACAAACCAAATTCAGTTAAGTCAGTTGATGGATTTTGGTCCGATAACTTCTTGTTAGATGCGAAATTCCTAAATGGAATGCCAAGTTTGTGCTCCATGCGATTTTTCGTTTTGAGATAATTGATTTCATACACACACACACACACACACACACACACACACACACACACGCACGCACATACATATATAATATATATATATATACTCCATTCACTAAAAACATTTTTTTGGACTCAGCGGGCCTGAACATGGCTCTAAATGGCTAAATGGGAAGCATCCAAATAAACTGAGTTTGCCTTATGTTGACGAGAAAGCCTCAAACCCATAGCTCACTCGCAGTGATTTATTCCCAGATACCTTACTAAAAGAAGAAATCATATTACAAGTATAATCCGTGTCCTGTGCTGGAGTCAAGTGACATCAGACTACGACAGGAGGGTACTCACTGACAAACAGTCCATTGCAATAGGCGTTGCCATCTTGCTCTTTAAAGTGAGTAATAACTTCTCTTTAATTGGTATTGCAATACCAAACAATCCTCGACTCAAAAGTACGAGAGAGCAGAAAACATAGAATGAGAGATCGTCAACTCTCAAAAGAAATCAAACAAATTTGGAACCATCAAAGTTCAGAATCTCTCCATTACTCCATTTGCTTGATTGGTATTGTATCCAAAGCTCTAAATAGCATTTGGAAGCCTCCGATCTAACCAAAAATGTTCATGCAGAAGGCTACTACTATATTCATTACGACCAGGGTTGTCCGGAAGTTTTTGGACCAGTAATTGTGGAATTTGGTGCTCGGTCAAACCCGTACTTCAACACACTAGCCGACAATAAAAGCTGAGATTTTAAAAGGAAAATAATAATGATAATGTTAACACTCATAAAAGAAAGGGGCGATATTTAAAAAAACATGTAGAAAAATAATTGGCATTAACCGCAATATTTTCCAGATGAAGGGAAATTCAGAAAAACTCATCCTTTGCACTTCAGTATAATAATAATTTGATCAAGAATACAAATGATGTTAGACAATAAAACAGCTAAAAGTGCAATACTTAATAAATATTTAAATAAAAGGAGAGAGGAAGAGCAATAGAATTTTCCACCAAAACCTTCGGGAAAACTGGAAAAAAAAGAAAATTTGTCTCACGTCAATAAGTAAATTACCTAACATTTATTGATGAATAAATTATATGTAGTAAATAAAAGTAAGGTGAAAGATGGCCCTGCCAGCATTAGGGTCAGGTTAAGTTATTTATTTGAGAGGGAGGGAGCCCCGCAGCTGTTTTATTTCACAATTATTTTCTTCCACCTACTAAAATATTTCCTTCCATTTTTAATATTTCATTAACTGCGTACCATTCAAGTTTTTGCTTTTTTTAAAAACAAGTAAATAGTTGTTCTATTTTTCTATTTTTATTAGTGTCTCCTTAAACCACAATGCCCAGTAAGGGATCCAACCAGTTGCCTGAGAGAGGTCCGTTAAAGACACAGAAACATCTCACCAATAGGCCTGTCCTGACCCGGAATGCGCATATTAGACTGCCGACAACTTATTGAGCTCATCCATAGGGATGAATGCTGTGAAACTATCCATGTCTGAACGCTTGACAGTGTCTAAAGATACCAACAGCAGGCTCGGGGACCCAATAAAGGGAGAGAGGCGCCTAATTTGGCAAACCTATTCATCTCCTCATTCCCAAAAATTTACATATGACCTTGTGCCCGCCCATACTAGAAGTACATCCTTGAAGGAAGAAAGTTCTTCTAGTCTTACTACATTCTAGTACCAACTTGGAAGTGAAGGAACTTGAACACAGCGCCTTCAACGCAGCTTGACTGTCTGAGCAGATTCAAACAAACATCTTTAAAGTTAGGTTAGGTACCGACTATAACACAACATAATAACATAGTCATTAACTATATAATAGCAGCCTAATTTAATTTAAACCAATTAAAAACCTACTTTAAACCTACTTTTTATTGTATTTCAATAAAACAGAAATTAGCCAGGACTAACCGGATGTTACAGTATTGACTCATTATAATGCAGTGCCATCTGTCAGTCTCCAGCAAAACTTATAATGACATTTTAAAGTTCAGCCGTTATCAAGTCAAGTCAGAACACCCTAAAATAAATTTCCCTGGAAAAATGAATCAAATAAAAGTGGTAGGGATACTAATTTCTCAGAATGCGATATTGTAAAGGTGCTCTTTCGATTATCCGTTTTTTATTCAAACTTAGTACTCAAGTGACGCAGATAGTGAACTTTAATATTGTATAAACATGATAGAATCGTACATTGTACTAGAAAGTGGAAATGGAACTTCGAAAGTTGGGTTTCAGGGAGAACAACGAACTAAATAAATTTTTCAAATTTGACTTCTAATTCTTCGTTATTTATTTATGGCCAATTTTTGCCTTTAGAGGATTGTTGACAAATTTAGAGACGAGTTAAATGATGTGTGAGAGACTAGCGACATGAGGTTCCGGCTTATTCTGTCGCCAGTTACGGAGTACGGCAAAGCATTAGCTGTCTCGAAATATTAAGATATTCAACTTACATTATTTCTATCATTTTTATTTCTAATATTAATTTCTATTAATAGTCCAATGGAATTACCCCCTCCTGTTCTTAACCTTTAATAATATTCGTCCTAGTGGATTGCAAGCAATTAACTTACCAGTTTTCACTGGTGTATTGGAAAATCGAGGATTTAAATGTGTATATTGTTCTGTGTTATAGCCAACCATTCCACATGACATGTGATGTGATGCTGGATGTCATGACGTGGTTTTATTATTATTTCATTATACATACATACACACCCACGGAAATTCGCACAAACATCAGTTGATATATTAATAGTCCCTGATATTGATAATCAGTGTGAATAGTCAAAATTCTGGCTCTCCAGCCCCTCCAACACTACATACATATACTAATTAATTAATAATCCACTAATTATACTAATTATTTCCCGATCATTTACTAATTATAACAGCTGTTTGAGGGAGTAATGTTGTGTAATGTTATGTAATGATGGGTTTGTTGTATGTTTGTAGTAGCTGGTTGTGTAGTACGAGCGGTTTCGTATTAGGGCTTATAAGTATGTAAGTTTAAAAGAGAATGAATTATTAGTAATAATCAAGAAATCACACTGTCTCATAAATACATATATTATTCTTTAAGCAAGTTTAAGTATATTACAGTATCACAATTATAAATCAGAAGTATATCTAGAATAAAGGCAAATATCTATCATTGGCACTGAGCGATTTCTGAAGTGTTCTGTACTGGCTTTGGAAGCAGAATTGCGACTCTCTTGTTTAAAGGCAGAAGTCTGACTCTTCTTGTTGGAAGGTAGAGTACAGCCTGTTCGAAGGAATGCTCTCTAACAAGGCAGTTGGCCAAGTCGCATTGTATTAAATTTTGTGCCTTTGTTTCCCTACTAGCAATGACCCCAATTTACAGTACCTGACTCTAAAATACACTCTTTTTGAAGGTAAATTCACAGCACTAAGATACATTTAAAATAATAAAATTAGATTTTTGATACTATAAAATATTCTAAACTAAACTATTATTTTTCTGTTTCGTTCAGTGGTGATTTCTTGATTATTACTAATACTTCATTCTCTTTTAAACTTGTATATTTACAAGCCCTTTATTTTACAAAACCGCTCGTGCTACTACAAATACACATCATCACACCATTACATTACACTTGATTTCTTTAACTATCTCTTACTGCTGGAAAGAGGAAGCACTGCGACCGTACTTTCGATTTTTTTTTTTTTTTTTTGCAGCAAATACATGTTTTGAGATCTCCTGAGTTTGAAAATGTGATTTTTATAAGCCAGTATCTGTTTGTGCGTATTTGCAGGTAGTTTAAACTTCATGTCTAGTTAAATTCTACTAGAGGACAGATAGCAACGTTTTGGTCAAATTATGACAATGAGAATACCTCTTTATTGAAGATGAGGTTTTTTGTAATTTTGGCAAAAACAGTCCAACGATATTCTTTAAACTTTGTATATCCACTGCATATGTTTAGCTCTATCACTTTTATTTCAAACATTTACCTGGAAGGATTCATTGTAAGAGGTTTCTGTGGAAAATACCGTCCTTGGAATTGGTTAATTAGACAATTCTGGTTCTTCCATCATTAGTTATTAAAGGAATTAAATGGATAGAAAAATCTTTTAGATAAACAGTCTGTTAACACAGACTGAGTTTATGATTACTATCTTTGTTTAGTGCACTCTAAGATACTACACTGTTTATCAATATTACCGGAAGAACCGTCTTTTAAAATCGGTCGATGACCACAAAATGGAGCACGCTATCACGAAAAACAAAATCTGTGTTGTTTTCCAGAACTAAGGAAATTTTTTGTTTTTAGTTTTTTTATTGTTATCCTACAACAAGACCTGAATTTTCTTTTGAAAATGGTTTTATAGAAGGAAAATGAAAGTTAACGTACAGATGCCAAAACATAACCTCCTCATTCTCACATGTCATCTGCCCTCCAGTTTACTTAAATCAATCTATACTACCATGCTACTTACTTTGAACTCTACATTGGCAAACGACTGACATGGTGTTCACATAAACCTCTCAAACGACAAGAACTCAAAAAACGTTACTATCTGCAAGTAGTACTGATTATAACGCGCTACTGAAACCGAATTGAAGGGGATCAGCCAACCATTCCAACATCTGTCGATTTCAAATCAGACAAAAATCCTGAGCCGATAAACCCAATGTTTTATGTTCGTATCAATGCTACGTATCTCCAATAGAAATTTTCATTCAGATGTAAAAGTACCATAGCAAAGTTTTTATTTCGGCTCGATAAACAAAAATTTCATTCTCGCCTTTCCAGTCATCATATCTTTCTGATAATCCCACTTGACGTCTCAGACGGCGCTGGTCACATGATTTACTCCGCGGAGAAGTTCAGTAATTAATTCATTGGGTGGTAACTCCTCTCAGTAAAACACCTTGATCTTTGGGTTGAACCGCGTTTGGGTTTGTTATAAAGCGCAGTTTCGCCCATATTCAATAGGTTTCAGGGTTGTGTCGTCTCTAAAGCTTAAACAACACTGACGCCACTGAAGTCTGAAAGATTATTCAACTCTTCTTATGTTAAATCGTTCCATTGTCCCTCTGTAACAGGAGCAATTGCTTCAGCAGTTGTCAATAACTATAAAGTAATTTAAAAAAAGTTTTTTATTGTATTTTATCGGCTGTTAGCTATTTAGAAAGAAATGATTGAGTTGTTTACTGTAGTTACTATGCAGTACAAAATTGACATTATTAGTGGCAACTTCTTTATCGTCAATATATGTAGGTTTGAATTTTTTTTTTTTGTAATGTAATAATTACAAACGTCTGAAATAAGTCCATATAATAAGATTGAAACGTTAAAAGCTGGAAATTGAAGTTATTTTACTTTTGAAAGCAATTAACATTAAAAGAACATTAATTAGTAACCTTTGTTACAGTCAGTGGACTACTTGTTAACAACAAAGCAAAACTGTTTTGTAGTTTAACATAACTATGGGGACACGGTTTTCTATAACTAAAAACCTTCTATCTTTCCAAAGAGGGAAACCTATTTTCATTAATTAATCGTAGCTACCTAAATGTAATTTTCCTATAAAAGATTTTTAGTTACATTTTATGTATATTTTCAATAAAATTTTCATTTTCCATAATAATTAAGCGACAGTGTCAGTGTCAGTTAAAAGGAACATTTTCTTTCAACTAATTGTTTTTAATTTTCCTTTTCCAGTGATAATGTACTGGAAGGATAATTGTATGTAATTTTCATTGAACCTATTGTTTAGAAAAATCGATCATTTATATTTAAAATCAGTGATTATACCGTACACTGTCCGTCCGTGATGTGGTCTGTACTTGGATAACTGAATTTGCAGCGTTGTTGTTCCAAAAACGTTGGTTGAATTGGCAACACTGGAAAGCATCCAAATTGCCTATCGGTAACACCTGTCTCTATTTGGTTGTCATCGACCTCTTTCTGGCTATCGTCCAAAAATTGGGCTATGGGCCTCAGGTTTATTCACACTCAAAAACAAATTACATAACATTAAGTTATGTTAATTAGAAATACTGAATGTTTTTTAAAAAAATTTATTTCGCACAAAAGTAACATACATCATAACTGCTTGAATAGTAAGAGAGTGGGATTACAAAAATCAGAGGTTTTATATAGTTATTCTGTTGACTCAGCTTTTCTATCTGAGTAGCATGAGAATAGCTGCTGTAACTCCTCCCTCCGCAAGATTGAGGCTGTCCTCAGCTTTCAGACAGGTAGCCCAGGAAGCGATGATGGGCAGAAGTAGAATCTTGAGTTGGGCTGTGAGTCTGCTCTGTATCTGCAACTTTGCAACTTTTTACACAAAAGCATTTATTTTGAAACAACATACCAATAGTCAAAATGATTATAATCATTATCAGGAAACAATATATCAGTTTGTGGTCTTCAAGGGGAGGTTCCTCTATTGCCTCCAAAGGGCGAACCTTTATATTTGCTTCATGTATCTGGTCGAAAGTAAAATTTGAATAAGCTTTGTATTTAGGTATTTCCGAAGGAAGTATTGGAATACTTTCCCAATATACATAGGGTTTGCTGTAATTCCGTAAATATTCTGAGCTGTTGAGGAATAATAACTGAGTTAATTTTGGATAAATAGTGATACTTCTGTTCTTAACATCGATTATAGATTGAGTGATATTGAACATTAAATATTGATTGATAATAGGAATATATTTAATGAATGGCTCCACATTGTTTATAACTAGTAATTTACAGTCATTTAAGTCTCGATCTTCTAATAACTGATTAATACACTTGTTCACAATTACTGTTGCATTTTTGCAATAATAGTTTTCGTTAATAAGGATGCAATTACCTGTGAGTATCTCATTGTCTCTCAAAACAAGGGAAGGATATTCATGTATGGTGATGATTTCATTTTCCTTGTATACTGGATAGGACAGGAGGAAAAATGTTTCATAGGTTGGGGATTGCAAAGGAAATTGGATGAAATAAGAGATGTAATCATCATGAAGGGAACAATATACCTTACCCAGCTGCCATAATATTTTTGGATTGCTGGAAATTAAATTCACTTTAGAATTTCTCCTTAAAATCTCTAATTCTTTGTGTGTTAAAATACTCGAGTGTAGGATATTTAATTTGCAGAACTCTGGGCTAGTATCTAAATCATTTACTTTGTTGTACAATAACATAAGCGTGCTAAATAGAAATGAGAATTGTTGATTCAATTCTAGGGTGTTAGATTCATTGGTCAGTCGTTTGAAGTAGTTACTTAGTTTTAGGTTATTTGAATGTATAATTTTGACGTCTTTATTGAATTCTTCTATTAGTCTTTTGTTGACCGTCAGTTGTTTCTCAATGTTATGTTCTAGATGATATTCATTTGTCTTGACTTGCTCTAAGATTTCATCGTATCTAGTTTTATCGTTAGCGTCCATGTTACCTGTAAGCCAAGATATCGCAGTACCCAGTCCGTTTATAAGTCCTCGTTTGGCTCTGTGTGTGTTAGAATGTAGGTGGCCTAGTTTTGTTTTCGTATATTTTAAATGTAAATTAATTATATTGATAAAATATTTGTCTTCCGTTTTGGTACTAATGAGATCCAATGATCTTTTAATATTATCTAATTCTGTCTGTAGAAGCGTTATATCAATGTTGTGCATGTATGTGTAGGTTCGGTTGATCACAAAGGAATCTTGGATTCGTACTGGAGTAATACCGTATGTTGAGCTTAAGTTAATCGTCTTGTAAGAGGCCACTGGGACCAGGAGCAGTAGTTGAAGGAGCATCTTGTCCTGAAACATGTGAATCCTTAGGTTTAATTACCTTCCTAGGTCGCTTGATGCGGTTGGGGTGAATTTTGAAAGGGTGTTTTGAGTTCATTTTAGGATTTGTGGCTAATTTCTTACTTTTATCGTAAATTACCTTGAAATATTTTGGTTTGTTTTTCTTGTGAAAGGTGGTTTTTAGATAGGTCTCATCTGGTATTTCAATGTCTTTTTCACGTCCCGTATTTAGTTTCTCTGTTCGTTTCTGCTTTTCTGTTTCTATTTTGTTTTTGACAAGTCTATGTATTAATTTTAGTTTCTCCAAATAATAATTTGTTCGTTCCTCGGTTATTAGTGTTTCTGTCAATTCATTAGTATAAGGATTTTTAGATATTCCGAAAGTAATTTCCATGGGAGTTAACTTTAAACTAGTGTTCAGGGTGTTATTGAAAGCTATGAGGGCTAATTTCATATTGTCCTCGGTTTTGTTACTTTTGGTTTCTAATTGTATAGTGTTCAAAAGTTCAATCAATGTAGAATGCGCTCTTTCTAGCAGACCTTGTGAATCAGGATGCCCAGGGGTGATATAGTAGGGTTTGATGTCATATAATTTAAGGAAATTTCTTAATCCTTCATTATCGAATTCCCGTCCATTGTCCATTTGTATTGTTTTTGGGGTAGGAAATAATGAAAAGTAGTCATTTAGGCAAGATTGTATTTCTAACTGATTGAGGCTTGTTAGTGGGTACGCCATGAGTTTTTTGGAAAAGCAGTCTATTATTGTAAGGAATTTACGTTTGTCGTATTGGAAGGTGTCCAGTTGTAGTTTCTCAAATGGTCTTTCTGGAGTCGGTGTAATTTTGTAGTCTGTTTGAACAGGTTTCCTCTCGTATTTTGTTTTCAAGCAAATTGGGCATTTATTTATGTAATCAGTCGCGTCTCTTAGCATAGAAGGCCAATAATATCTCCTGCGAAGATGGTTGTAGCTTTCATTAATACCACGATGATAGGTTTTGCCAACGTGATAGTTAGAGATTATCTCTTTTTGCTCGTCTGGATCTGTGATATCCAAGTTAAGTTTTTTGTACCTTTTTAACCTTATGGTGTTGAAATTATTGATTATTACATTTTTGAAATTATTGAAGATTGATTCGTACTCTTCATTTAAAGGACCTTCTTTTGAGCATAGTATTCCATAGGTAGTTTTAGGTTTTAGATACTCTGTACATAATAATTTCATATTTGGAATGTCTGAGGAGTTTTGTATGTAGAGTGTTAGTCTTGTCTTTCCGAAAATTTTAAGAGAAGTAGGAGCTTTAGTACCACCTTCTAGAATAAGCTGCTCTTGTTCTGTGTTAAGTATTCTGTCGTCATCCATTGTGGTGATTTGCTCATTGGAACTATCTTGGGAATGAATAGTTATCAGACTTGCGTTTTCGTCATTACTGGCCCCATTTCCGTATTCTCTAAAAAAGTCGTCTAGTGTTTCTTGTGCTAATTCATCTAGAGTGTTCATCGGGTGGTCTGTTATTCTAGAGAGTGCGTCTGCAACGTTATTTGTTTTCCCTTGGACGTATTTAATGTCGAAATCGAACTCTTCTAACAAAAGTTTCCATCGTAATAATTTAGAGTTAGGTTCCTTTATGCTGTTTAGCCACTGTAGAGGTTTATGGTCTGTCTGGATTATGAATTTCCTGCCGTAAAGATACGGACGGAAGTGTTTACAGGCCCAAACGATGGCCAGTAGTTCCTTTTCAACTGTTGATAGATTTAATTCATGTCGGTTAAGAGTTCTGGATGCATAGGACACGGGTAAGTCTCTACCGTCAGTTATTTGTGATAATACCGCTCCAATGGCGTAGTTGGAAGCGTCTGTAGTTAGTATGAATTGTTTTGTGAAGTCTGGGTG
This sequence comes from Triatoma infestans, assembly GCA_011037195.1. Lineage (NCBI taxonomy): Eukaryota > Metazoa > Arthropoda > Insecta > Hemiptera > Reduviidae > Triatoma > Triatoma infestans. The sequence goes on along the minus strand of JAAEAF010003744.1, from coordinate 60,805 downwards.
TTGAAGTATTGGATTGTTCTGTAGTAGGAGTTTGAGTTGTTCAAAGGCTTGCTTGTACTCTTTGTTTTCTGGGTTTATTTTAGCATTTTTTGTAAGTGCAGAAGTAAGCGGTTTACTAATTTTGGCGTAGTTTTTTATCATCTTTCTATAGTAACCGGTCAGTCCTAGGAACTGTTTGATCTGTTTTGCTGTCTTGGGTATAGGAAAGTTCTTAATCGCTTCCAATTTCAAAGGATTTGGACGAATTCCGTCCTCGGAGATTAGGTGACCCAAATAAAAAAGTTCTCGTTTGAAAAATTCCGTTTTATCGAGTTGTATCTTTAAGTTGTGTTGTCTAAGTTTGTCGAATACTGATTTCAGATGTTTTAGGTGTTCGTCTAAATTGTCAGAAAAATAATTATGTCGTCCATGTATAGCAAAACATTGGGCATTCTCGAAAAAATTATATTCATAGCCCTTTGAAATGTTGGAGGACCGTTCTTCAGTCCGAACGGTAAACGAAGGAATTCGTAATGACCCGTTTCGGTAGAAAATGCTGTTTTCGGAATCGATTCTTGTTCTATTTCTATCTGGTGAAATCCAGAAGCTAAATCTATGGCCGAAAAATATGTGGCTCTTCCTATTTTCCCAAACAAATCCTCAATGTTTGGTAGAGGGTATTTATCTGATACTGTCTTCTCGTTTAATTTCCTGTAATCTATAACAACCCGGATCTTCCTTTTTCCAGATGCGTCCGGATTTTTGGGGACTATCCAAATGGGAGAGTTATATGGAGAGTTGGAATGTTGTATTATTTTATTCTTTAATAATTTGTCTATTTCAATCTGAACGTCTTTTTGAAAAACCTGGGGGTACCTGTAATTTTTCGTATATACTGGTAGTTCGTCTGTGGTAGTGATTTTGTGTTTTAAAAGGTTAGTACTACTTAAGGGTTCGTTTTCATGTAATATAATTTCTGGGTAATTTTTTATTAATTTTATAATTTTGTCTCTTTCTTCCTCGTTCATGTGTTCTGTTCGAATTAGTTGAGGAATGCTTTCTATAATTTCTTCAAAATTTTCGGGACTATTGGTCGCGAATTTATCAGTTACTGTATCTATTTCTTCCACTTCCATCGGCTCGGGGTGAATGACCATGAGCTCGTTGGAATACGCTACGCATGTGCATTCATTGTTTTTTATATCGACTATTCCTTCTTCGATCCTAAATTTATTATTTTTAACACATTTTAATTTTTTGGGCATTCGGAAACACATTTTCTGGGTCGAATAATATGTATTCCGAACCCTTGCTTGTACCAGCAGGCGTTTTCACGATGAAGTCTTCTTTATATTTGGTTATATTGGGGGGAACTAGTGATGGGTTTATGTAGTTTTTTAGGGAGCCTGTGTCCACTAGCCATTTCCTTTTTTTAAGATCTACAAAATATGGCAGGGATTTATTAATGATCTTTAGCTCAAATTGTCTGGGGGGTCGGTTCGTGGTTGATGGCCTAATTCTAAAAAATGATCCAACCGTTCTGTAATTTTGGTAATAGCATTACTAAGTTGGTTGATTTGGTCCTGAATATTTTCTGTCCCTGGGGTTTCTCTAATATGTGTTATTTCATGGGGCGATATGAAGTTCTTAAAATTTGGTCTTGATGTTTGGGTTTTCATAGAAACAGTATTTTGAGAAAACTAATTCGGTTGATGCTGAGTACTTTGATGGAAGTTAGGTTGCTTCGAGAGGAAGTTAGGTTGCTAGGAGAGCTTTGATGAAAGTTTGGTCTGTAGCTAAATTGATTTTGTCTCCATTGCGTTGGTTGGTTAAAATATTTATTTTGAGTTCTCTGAGGAAATGATGGATTACTGTTGGATTTGTATGGTATTCTGGGGAGTTCATAATTAGGGATCTTAAGATTTGTTGCTAAATTTTGTTGTTTTCTAAAGTCAGTTTTGTTGATAACGTCGAGGCTGGTATTGTATTTTAAGTGTTGTAAAACTATGCTGCAGTCATTAATAAGTTTACTTCTTGCGTCATCTAAGTTTTGTGGTTGTAGTACTTGTAAATGAGAACCTATTGTCGGGTGTATTCCATGTAATAGAGTTCTGACAAGAGTAGTGTCTAGTTGGTCGATTAGCATTTTTAAAATTGGATTTAAAACTCCGTCCAATTTATAACGAGTGATTACATTGGTTCTTTTTTCTTCTAACCTATTTAAGAATTCTATGGGGTGTTCCCTAGGGTTAGATTTCATTACTGTTATTTCTGCTATTAAATCGGGAACTGTCCTATTGTCTGCAAAATTCTTTTTTAAAACTCTTATTAACTCTAATATATGTGTTACATTATTATTAAGAACTGCGGCTTCTGCGGGTCCATCAAGGTGACTCATTGCAGCTCTGAATAACAACCAATGATTACTATCTCTTTCTTTAATAGTTTCCTTACAGTATATCGTATAAATATCTTCTATGGTAGAAATATAATTATGCAGTTTATAGGGTGTTCCGTCATAGCGGGGTATATATTTAAGGATTTCTACGGAAATAAGTTTGGAAATTAGCGTTTCATTCGGCATTTTGGAAGGATTGAAAAATTTGAAATGGATTTAATGGCGTGAGAATAGCTGCTGTAACTTATACAGCCTACAATGCCCTGTTAGTAGACCCACAATTAGCCTTATATCCCTTAGGGTCTGGCTCAGTAGGTCTTTGGTAAATTTAGGCAGATGTCTTTTAATGAAGAGCTTTGCCTACCTCTGTCCTGGTGTTCCCTCCCACCAACGCAGACGCTGATCTTCTATCCACCCCCTGATAGAAGTTTGAATGAGGCTCCTGGACAAGCCGCAGAAGGGTTCAGGGCCTATGAAGGTATCCTGCGAGCCCTCCCTCGCTAGGGCATCCGCCCTCTCATTGCCCAGAACACCGCATGTCCCGGCACTCAGGCGAGTGTCAGTTTATTCCAATTACCCACCTCGGTGAGGGCAAGTAGGCAGTCCCACACCAGTCTTGAGACTATTTGGTGTGAGGAAAGTGCCTTCAGGGCTGCCTGACTGTCGGAGTATATGGCCACTCTTCTACCCACTATCCTTTGCCTTATAATCTCCCTAGCGCAGAGTTGTAACGCCACGACTTCAGCCTGAAAGACCGTGGCGTACTTCCCTAGGCTGGCCTTAATTTTAACTTTAGGCCTGCCCCCGTAGACCCCAGCTCCGACCCCAGTCGGAGTTTTGGATCCATCTGTATACCAGATCGAGTTACCGAACAAGGGTGGGTAACAGCCCCATTCGCCTCTGCTCGGTATGACAATATAGACAAGTATGGAAGAGCAACAGCCACTCGACTTTGAAACCGCCATCGATGAAACATAAAATGAACCGCTGACCATACAAGAATTAGAATATTCTTTAAAGAAATGTAAAGATACTGCTCCACGTTTGGATGGTATCCCATATGCTATGATTAAAAACATGAAAGCAACTGGGAAGGAAAGCCTTCTCCGGTTGTACAAAGCATATGGGAAACCGGCCAGTATCCTGATGGTTGGCGGGAAGCAGTCATTATACCGATCCCTAAAGAAGGAAAAGATCCCTGTAAACCCTCTAGATACAGACCTATTTCGTTGACCACCTGCTTGAATGATCATAAATATATACAAACTGTTACAGTTACTAAGTGCATGTGGTCAAGCGGTGACGTTCGCCTGGGTGCCAGGTCATATCGGAGTATCAGGTAATGAACGGGCGGACTAGGCGGCCAAAAGAGCCGCCTCTGCATATGCTTAAGATGTCATCCCTCTGCGTCCCACTGACATACAAACTTATATGAAATATATTATACATAGAAAATGGCAAGTACAGTAGGACAACACAAATGAAAAGTTAAAAGATATTAAGCCACGTGTACGAGGTAATGTAGTCGAGAATTACTCGCGGCATGAATCAGTGACACTGACGAGGCTAAGGATTGGGCATACACGTGCAACACACGGGCACCTCCTTGTTGGTGAAAGAAGACCGAGGTGCCCTCGTTGCCGCGAAAGGCTAACTGGCGCACGTGTTGGAAGGGTGTCAGGCATTGCGTACTCAGAGAGAAAGAGCAGGCCTGCCTCATGAGAAGCCCGCTGTAGTGGAAGGACAAAATCGAAAAATAATAGTTTAAAGTTTCTGAATATTTTATAGTATCCAAAATTGTATTTTTGTTAATATTTTATAATTATTTTAGTGCTGTGAATTTACCTTCAGAAAGTGTGTATTTTAGAACCAGGTATATTAAATCTGTCATTGCTATTAAGAAAACAAAGACACTAAATTCCGTTAGGCCACACCTTTGTAAGAAAATTCCCCCGCGAGAGAGAGAGAGCAATTCCAAAGAATAGAGTCTGCCATAGCTTTCAAATAGTTCAGTTCAAAAAAGAGAGTCTAAACTCAACCTTCAAACAGGACACTTCAGGAATTGCTCTCTAAATATCTGTGCCAGTTTTGCATTAATCTTGATAAATACTTAATTTCTTAAACATAATAGTGTGATATTGTAAAATACTTAAATTTACTAAAGACAGACTCGTTCTAGCTACCAAAGTGAAAACATCAGTGCCAGTTTCACAATATATTTAAATAAGCTTATAATAATCAATTAACTTGTAGTTATTATTTGAAAGATTATATTTATTATATAAAACAGTGGTGACTTCTCAATTATTACTAAACTTCATTCTCTTTTAAAATTACAAACTAATAAGCCCTTTTCACTAAAACGCTCGTGCTACACACAACCACTACTACAAATACAACTCCTCACCATTACATTACATTGGTGCCAGCTGTTTGGGATATTTTCAACAAGAATCCACAAATTTACAAGTACGTAAAATTTCCAATTTAATAATTACACTAATTATCCATCAGATAATTTTATTAACTTTTAAATTAGTTTCTCAGCGGAAGTATCTAAATATTTCCCATAATTGAATTTTTATTGAATTTCATTTTTGTAATTTGAAAAATTTTAGTTTTTGAAATTGTTGTATTTGCATTATCCCTTGTGAATTTTGATTTCCAAAATGTATAAAATTAACGGACAAAACATGAAAATCGACGCCGCTGTAGAATATTTGCTTGCGCAGCAGCAATTAGCAAATCCTCCAATTAATAATCAACCTAGTCCCTTAAGGAATTTGCAATTAATCAATAGCTTACCTACCTTCGATGGCGAAAATTCAGCCAAAGTGTTAGATTTCCTTGACCAACTTAGCCATTGTGCTAGTCTTTCTGGCTGGGACGACGCTGCTAAATTAGAAATATTAGCACTTAGCTCTCAGGTTCTGCAAAAATATTTTATGACACCCAGAAAGCGGAATTACAACGCCAGGGTACAACTATAACGTATCCTCTAATTTCAGAGCGACTTCTAGCCCGATTTCGTAAGGAGAAAACACCCTTAGTCCTCTTACAACAGATGACTAATATTCAGTCCTTGCCCACTGAGTCTCCTGAAACATTCGCGGATAGGATTAGACATATCCAATCCGCCATTCATGTAAAAGCTCAAGCCAACCCACTCGAGGCCTTACAAACAATTTTAGATAAACTGGCCACTGATGCGTTCCTGAAATCACTTCCTCAACCGCTTCGTAATGAGGTACGAACGAAGCTTCCTCAAAAATTAGATGAAGCACTTTCCTATGCCAATGCCCTAAAAGAAGTTCAGGCTTCTGAAACAAACCCCACAGTTTTCGCTGTAACTTCAAAAAATTCTAATCGTACACCTCCATCTCCTTGTCGTTACTGTGGACAAATGCATTTCCACAGAGAATGCCCACATCGTAATAAAAGTCAAAAGCCACAATTAAAACCATCTACCACTTGTAGAGTATTTAATGTAATAAGGAACAGACCTTGCCGCCATTGTTCCGGTCCACATTTTGACGTGGACTGCACCAATAAATTCAGACCAAAACCTCGTACTAACTTTGGCAAAATGCCTAACAATTTTAATGTACCAAAAAATTTCAATCGTAGGGTATATAATAATAATCGTTATAATAATAATAATCAATATTATAGTAATAATCATAGCCCTCGAATTAATTCAAACAATTCGCGATTTAACCCTTATTCAGATAGATCCCAGTATAGTCATAATAATGGTAACGAAACTAGCAATAACCTCCAAAATAGGCCCACTTGCCAATTTTGTTCAAAATTTGGACATACGGCTCGTAATTGTTTCCAAATACAGCCCAAAACGAGTTAGCCCTCAGTCGCTTTCTCGAAAACCTGATATGACTATGGCGCAATCATACCTGCTTCCATCAGTCCTGTCTAACTAGGTAATACCTAACTATGGCATCACGTCCCTTCATTTGCATGCGGACAATGTCGAAAATTCCAAATTTTCTGGCGAATTCATACTTTCGCAATTAAAAGGCAATTTCCAATGAATACTTGTAGAAACATTCTTACAGGGCAATCATTAATTTGCGCACGCATCTAACACTTAAATTCAACATTCAATTGTCAACTAGTACTCAAACACACCAATTTAGTACTAATCGCTAAGTTCACTAAAATTCCTAGTAACTAAAATTTCTGTGCCACCTCGCGCACACAATACATACACAACTATACATTGAATCTCTTGAAATAATTCTCAATCTATCACACTTCTTAACTTTACATACTACACCACATGTAAATGTTATATGTAACAATAAATGTATCAGGTTTATATCTAATTAAGTTGTTGCAATAATGACATATTTATTATTTTTGTTTCAGCACTGAAAACTATCGTACTTCGAGTCATAAAATTATTCCGGCTTTAATATTTGTAATTATTGCATTGTATATTTAAATAATAATTGTAATTTATTTTATTTTGCAGAAATCAAGATCACCAAGTGAATTCGTACTTACTTTTGAAGAGATGATATTAATATTTTTTTTATATATTGTATTTACCTAATTAATTAATATTTTTTTTAGTTCGCCTTAAAAGGAAATTAAATAATTTGTATTATTCTTGTACTTGTTTATCATTTGTATTTTAATGTTATTGTTAACTTAAGGTATCTAGAAAACACAGCAAAGCTGAAGAGCTGATGAACATACAGTCGGCTTCACCCTTGTGCATACTCCCTCAAGATATACATTCATCTTTACTTCTTAGCTTTAATAATTTTTACACTAATATTTGTTGAAATTTAAATTTGTTTAACCTCTCTTTTACAGATCCAAGAATCTTCGTCGACTGCACCATTGCATGAGCACGAATGTTATTGCATGCGCATGAATTTAATTGCATGTTATGATTAGTCAATATTGCACGTTATTTGTTAGAAATTTTATCATATAAATTTATGTATAACTCTTTATGATTATTTTCAGAAACACAAGATTTCTACAAAAGGAAAAGATCTTCATCTTCTCATACCCTTGCATTATCCTCACATCCTTGCGCATCCCTGCACGCTTATTAAATATATATATTTTTTTTATTTGCGTATTTTGTGTATTTATTTATTTGTTAATTATTTTTGAAATACTTAAGAGTTTTTTTTTTGTCCATATAGAGTTAATTCAAGAAACTACATACACACCTACAGTACCGACTTGTCTACCCATTGCCAGTCACTTCTTCATCCGCAACACTCTCACTCGCCAAGCAGTGTTCGCTGTTCACCTATCAGCCTACCACCACAGCAACGTTCACCCACTCACGCAGCGTTCGCTTGAGAATACATTCAAACACGACGCAACGCTCACCCTTCAAGCAGCGTTAGCCGCAGAAGAAGATGACTGCACCCTACAACACACGGCCACCTTGCAGACGTTACACACACGCCTCTCGATAACTTCCAAGCCTCTACAACTCCAGATTATCTCCCAAATTTTTCGTGCCGAAAAATTTCTCCAGGAGGGGGGATAATGTAGTGGAAGGACAAAATCGAAAAATAATATAGTTTAAAGTTTCTGAATATTTTATAGTATCCAAAATTGTATTTTTGTTAATATTTTATAATTATTTTAGTGCTGTGAATTTACCTTCAGAAAGTGTGTATTTTAGAACCAGGTATATTAAATCTGTCATTGCTATTAAGAAAACAAAGACACTAAATTCCGTTAGGCCAAACCTTTGTAAGAAAATTCCCCCGCGAGAGAGAGAGAGCAATTCCAAAGAATAGAGTCTGCCATAGCTTTCAAATAGTTCAGTTCAAAAAAGAAAGAGTCTTAACTCTACCTTCAAACAGGACGCTTCAGGAATCGCTCTCTAAATATCAGTGCCAGTTTCACGATAAATTAAATAAGTTTATAATACCAAATAAGTTGTTATTATTATTTTAACAGAATATATTTATGTTAACAGTGGTGATATCTTAAATATTCCTATTACTTCTATCTCAAACATAATTACAAGCCCTTTTCGCTAAAACGCTACGCCACAAGCTACCTATACACACTTCCACACCATTACATTACATTAGCAATTATTTATTATAGCAATTACTCCGGAAGTCTAACTGTAATAACTGTCAAGTAATAATTATAATCACCTTGGATTGGTTTTAACTACTTATTTATTTAAATTAGAGAGAAATTATTGATCAACATGATGGAGAAAGGAGAGTTCATGTTTCTTGCCTTTAGAATGCAGATAATCTCAAACAGATGAATTCAATTCAATGCTGTTTATCCCCGGAGACCTGAAACTGGTAGAAAAAGAGTAACAAATCAGGATGAAGGCTGCTTGTTGAAGGTTGCTCTTTTTTTGTTGAAGACGTCAGGCCTGCTAAGAGTGTGAAATACAAGGAGGTTCCACCAGTGAAATAAATCTACTAGTTGGTGTAAGAAGAGTTAGAAGAACAGTTCTTAAAACTAGCCTTCATTTTCAAAAAAAAGATCGGTACCCTACAAAATTCAAATTTCTGCTTCTAGAAGAGAATGATTAATTTTTACTAAAGAGCTAGTCAGAAAAAGGAGTCGAACGAAGTGTACTCCTCAGATAAATGCAGGCATTCTCGGAACTCTTATATGAGAAAGAATGGGGAAAATAGGTTAGGGGAATATTATAAAACGGGTGAGGCCAGTCTTTGATGTTGCCAAAGGATAGAGAAATCCGCTTATAGTACAAGCGGTTGGGTTTGATTCCTAATGGGTTTCCATTAAATTTATATTGGCATTTCCAAATTTGGCCATCTCTGGTTTGGAAATCCAAGTTGTCTCTTAAACCGAACCTGGACATTTATTCTTTATACAGGAGCTGGTGTGGGAATGAGTGAACAAATCTCATTTGTAGCTTCATAAGTGCAGTACACCTGAAGTGCTAAAAATAGAATAGAATTTCAGTTGATGATTGATAATATCAATTATAAAAGACAAAATTTAAGCAATCAGATTTGAAGAAGAGCTAGTTAATATTCCAAACAAATTATTTGAACACTGATTACAAATACTATATTTAATAACTGGTTATTTTCCAATAATTATTTGTAATAATTTATTTCAACTCCTTTTTTTTATCAAAAAACTAAATTTAAAACAGCAAATAAGTGAAGAAATTGTTAAAACTATCCAGCAATGCGATCCCTAAGAAGCAAGCAAAAACAATATCATAATATGAAATAATAAGATCTATCGTGTGTATATATTACGTACATAATTACATCAATATATATTTCATATTGAAATGTAAAATATAGTGATTATATAAAAAGTTATTAATATTAAAATACTCTTGTGTGTGTAAATAAACGCATTTAATTCACTCTATTTGCCTTTTATTCACTACTCTGTTAATTGAAATAATTGTTTTTATTTGGAACTTATTTTTTTTTTTTGGAACTTTAAGTCTAATAATACAAATTCAAAAGTTTTTATTATATATTTTTATTAATAAAATTTCGCAAATATAATTCTATCTAACGGCAATATTTTTTCCAAATAATTTTTGCCCAGTTCTGATGGGAACTCATAATAATTAGCGTTTTTCGAACAGGTTGGTTGCATTTAAATATAAATAAAAGATTGTATAAGGTTGCATGATTTACTGTTTATTTTGACGTACAAAGTACTTTAGAGTGTTAAAATAAATCTTTGGATTTATTAAGTCAATGATACCGTGCAAAGAAGAATGCTTGCAGGGAATCCTTGTGCCCTGAGTATGGTAGGCATAAAAATTGTAAGAATGAATTAGTAATGAAGTAAATATATTTTGTGGTTAGCTGTACTTTAGTTCTACACATATATTGATCCCAAGTATCTTTATATACCCAGAGCGTCTGTAAATGTAGGTGAATTTCGGAGGTGATAGCGTATTATTATTAAACTGGGTGCCTATCGGCCAGGGATCTAACCTATGTGGCTTTTATCCCCCCCCCCAAAATCATTCCCAAATTAATCTCTTAAAATATCTTTCAGCTCCAACCCTCACAGGCAGTCTCACGAGAGTAATGCCATCCCAAATACACGAAACTTGGTACTAGCGAAACAGGGACACTGACAAAATAGTGATAACACCGATTCCCTAACTCCATCAACACAGTTCTGACATATGGGACTAGAATCCTCCCTGTATTATGCAAATTATTAGCTACCCATGTGTGTCCCAGTCACTGCGCCCACCAAGGTCCTCAGTCCTATCCTACTCAGGGACAGGAGCTAGTCTGAAAACCCCTGCTTAGTCCCTTTGATAAACCTTTTAGCCTGGAGGCATCTCTGCGTGTCCTCCCAGCATTTCTCCAAAATTCTCGTCTCCCAAAGGTCTAATCTGACTATTACAGAACCCCTTAGTGACGGCTGGCTTGGGACCACAAAAAGGTAAGGAGGTAACCATCCGATCCGCCCTCCTATCGCCCTCTATTCCCGCATGTCCGGGTACCCAGTAGAGCTGCACTGCAGAGCTAAGGTATTAAGCCTCCTTCTACATTCTCCCACCAATATCGCACAGTCAGAAGGGCTTGGATTCAAGCCCTCAGTGCGGCCTGACGATCAGAAAATATCCGCACCTCTTTAATTTCTCCCTGCCACTCCCCTGCAAGGCAGCAGCATTCAATGTTGCCAATGACCTTAGACTGAAAGGCAATGGCCTTACCACCCAAGGTCACAACATCCCCCAGTCGAACTTCTGCAACCATGTTCTCGCTCAAGACAGACTGGTCTAGAGCCGCCCGAATAGCAGGAAATAATGCCGTTACTCGAAAGCGTAAGTTTGGATATTATTAAGTGGTTGAGATTATCTTAGAACACCCGAGACTACTCATAGAAACACCGAGCATTGAAAATGTCACTCTTAAAATTCCTTTAGCCTGAAATAATGAGCTAGAATTTACCTGAGCTATACCCGAACATTACACATAACAGTTCTATTATGGTCTGAAAGTTTAAATGTCATCTGTCATCTGAAAATTTAAATTCTCACCCGAACCTTCAAACAGGGAGAGTAATGAACTAATGTTAGGTAACTGAACATTAAACCTTAAAAAAAATTCAGGCCTTCATAACCTTCATAAAAATGTTTTATTCATGTAAGTCTTAATTACGTGGAAGAACGCCAAAATCTCAGAACTAATAATGAATCCAAGAGTACAAGTTATCATAGTCTGAATGAGTATGAGATGTTTAATTAAGGAACTTTTTATTAGAAACGGTAAGTTTCTTTAAATATGCCCGCTAAACAGATACAAATAAATGACAGTATTAAATATCTGTAGAACTGGAAAATAATAATTTGGTTGGAATATGGGAATACATATAAATATGGTTCAGTGAAGTCCATTCTATATGTTAAAAATGTTTTTCCACATGACAGAACCTCAAAAAGTTTCTTTCATTTCTCCGTTTTATTCTTCAATAAATAACAAAAAAAAAGAAGAAAGAAGTTTCAGTTAAAACGGAAAGAGTGAAGAAGAAACAAACAAAGATAGAATGAAGAAGAAAAAAACCTACAGAAATTAAACTTTTAAAAATCTGCTACGGCTTGTTGGCATTGGATAGATCCAAGCTTGAATAGTAGACAGGAACAATAAAAGGGGGTCCTATTGACAACAAAAGGGCTAGCACTGAAACGGACGACTGCCACACACATACACTAACGTAGAGGGAAAATGAAAGAGAGAGAGGAAAGGGTTAGAAGGACTTTCACTCTACCCCTTTTGTGAAAGCTTTAGAAACTAGAGGTAAGAGGTTAGGGAGATTCAATGTTGTTCTTTTGGCGGCCCTGAATAGTATAGATATATATAGAGAGAGAGGAGAGTAGGAGGTAACTGAAAATAGTAGCTAGTAGTGGACGAACTGAACGAGTAAGAATTAGGGAGAGCTCGTGAAACAGAGAGAAAGAGATAGATTGATAAAGTGAGGGGAAAAAAGCAAGAGAATGAATAGAATAAAGTGAATGAACTGGACATTTCTGTTCTGACCCTTGTTGATTTTTCAACAAGGATGGGAATAATGCGGTGAAGTTAAGTTTCCTAATTGGAAAGGACTAGTATAAACACTATAGAAAGGGCTATATAACGAAACCAACTGTAATACACCTGATGATTCTCCAAGCAGCGAGCTATATACCATTCATCCTTATAATAAAACCTAATACTTTTCCACTAACCTGATCTATGTGTAAACAACTTATCTCTGTCGTAGTATTTTAAAGATCCTACCTGAAATAAAACAAAACAAAAGTATTAGATAATTAAACTTCTAAAAAAAAAAAAATCTGGTATGAAACACTCACACAACTTTCTCTTACCCCACTTTTCAAAATTATAATTGGCAAATTTTATAGTTAGTGTAACAAATTTAATGAAATTCGTCGAAAACTGTAAAAAACTGTCCAGTAAAAGCGTACTTCCGGTTTACTTATTTTCTTGAAACTCGGAATTTTAGCCAGCTATTTATTTTAATTAATTTTGTTGGGGATGATAGACATTGTATAATCAACTATGTAATCTGTATGAGCAAACACACCCCAACTTTACTTCAAAAAGGCCAATTAAATGAATGGTTCCCAGGAAAAGGTTTATAAATAAAGCTTGTAGATCTTGGTATGTTTGTTTATATACGAAGTTCAAGATAAAATCGTTCGAAGCCATTTTTGGAAAATCGCGAAAAAGTGAAAAAATCATTTAGTAAAGTGGTTATGTGATCACTTCCGGTTATCTGATTTTTTTGAAACTGGGAATTTCAACAACATATTTAATTCCTATTAACATTATTTAGATGATAGAATTGTTTGATTAACTGAAATAACATTTTAGATGAAAACTTAACCCCACCTCTCCCCAAAAAGTGCCTTTAAATGAATTTTCCCAGAGAAACATTTCAAATAAAAGTTGTAGTTGTTTGTATGTGTAGTTGATATAACAACTTTCAAGAAAATCGTCGGAGCCATTCTTGAAAAAAAGAAAAAAATTAGAAAAACCAACAAGTAAAGTGGTACTTCCGGTTAAGGAATTTTCACAGATGACCCACCGTCATATGCCATGGTGATACCTAAATGGAATATCAAGTTTCAACTTTCTACGGATTTTCGTTTTTGAGCTATGCTGTTCACATACAAACAAACACACTCACACATACACACACACACACACACACACACACACATACACACACAGACCATTTGCTAAAAACCACTTTTTTTGGACTCAGGGGACCCCAAAACGGATATTTCCGGTGAAAACTCCATATCGAAAATTTGACACGATTACATACATACTCTTACTAGGAGTAAGAGAATGTAAAAATGAGATGGTAACACTCACACAACTTTCTCTTACTCCAGTTTTTAAAATTGTAATTGACAAATTTTATAGTTACTATAACAAATTTAATGAAATTCATAAGGGTGTTTCTATAGAGAAAATCGGGAAAACTGAAAAAAACTATTCAATAAAAACTCACTTCCGGTTTACTAATTATCTTGAAACTTGGAATTTTGGCAATCAATTTATTTATAATTATTTTTGTGTTGTATGGTAGAATTGTATAATCAATTAAGATAGCATTTTAGAGACAAACATAGCCCTATCCCTTCCCCAGATAACACACTTAAATGAGTTTTCCCCGGAGAAATGTTTCAAATAAAAGTTGTAACTGTTTAAATGTGTAATTCACATATACGTATAAAGGAAATCGTTGGAGCCATTTTAGTGAAAATTAACAGAAAATGGAAAAAAATATTTTTCAATAAAAACGCACTTTTCCGGTCATCTGATTTTCTTTAAACTTGGAATTTTAACAACATATTCAATTCTAAAGTGTAATAAACTGAAATAGCACTTTTAAGAAAAAAAACCTAACCCCATCCCTCCCCCAAAAGTGCTCTTAAATATATATTTCCGGAGAAATGTTCAAATAAAAATTGTAGATCTTTATATCTATAGTAGATATAGCAAGTTTAAAGAAAATCGTCGGAGCCATTTTTGAGAAAATCGCAAAAAAGTGAAAAAAAAAAAATTTAGTAAAGTGGTCCTTTCGGTTGAGAAATTTTGACAGATAATGTACTGTCGGATCCCATGGTGATACTTAAACAGAATATTTTTTTTTTAACTTTTAGTTCATTACAACTGTTACTAATGGTGCAATTGCAATAAGTAAATACGGTAAGGGTGGTAAATGGCGTGAGTGGCTTGAATGGTGATTATCCAGTGATGATCTCCATTAGTCAACAAGGTGATCGCGAGGCCAACGACGCCTCAGTCGCCTTCGGGGGTTGGAAGGAAGTGTGGTTGAGGATAAGTTAGCTGCTAATGGATTAGGATGTGTTGATAAGTTTTTGTGAAATCTATTGTAACGTGTTTTAGTAAGTTCGGATATAAAAGGAATTTTGAGATCTTTGTGTATAGTTAGGTTACTGACATAGAATGGAGCGTTTACAATGCGGCGGAGGATTTTAGATTGAAGAGTTTGTAATCGGTTGATATTAGATCGTTTAGCTGAACCATAAAGTTCAAGTCTGTAAGTCCATATCGGTGCTAGGAGTGATAGATACAGTCGTCTTTTATTATAAAGTGTTAGTTTTGATCGGTGATCAAGTAGTCTGGCTAGAAGCTTATATCTTTCGTTTAATTCTATTCGTTTAAGTCGTGTATAAGGATTCCAAGTGAGTCTCTTGTCGAGGTATAATCCCAGGCGATTTTTCGTTTTTCAGCTATGCTGTTTACATACAAACAACACATACACAGACACACACAGATAATTGTCTAAAAAAAACACTTTTTTAGACTGAGGAGACCTCAAAACGGATATTTCCGGTGAAACTCAATATCGAAAATTTGACACGATTACAATACTTCCTGTTACTTACTAGGAGTAAGGAGAAAGTAACAAGTAAAACGAGGCAACGAAATTAATTTTTCAGGTTGTACGTATTATTTGAGCAGCATTGAAAGCTACATTGGGGAAGCTATTATAATAGAACTTTTTAAATTTCTTTCAATTTCTATAAATTAAAATTGTAACTTCAGATCAATTACCGGAATCAATTATCTTTTAATTTTCTTTTAAGAGGAAGTTGCATTCGAATACATCTTTAGAGTTTTTTTTTGGAATTTTCTAGAAAGAGACTATAACGAATTCCTTTAAACTAACTGCACAGACATAAATCAATTACTGTTATTTGCAACATTTTGTGTTGAGGGAAAAATTGATTTTAAGAAGTACTGCGAAATTGTGGCATTATATATGTGATTGGTTCAATGTTATTGGCGCATTCTTCTGGACAACAATCTAAACACTTCGATATCTGACTCGATAGGTCCTCCCACTATCTGTATATTTATTTTAGGAATACAAGTAAAATTTGAAATTTGTGTTTTACATCAAAATATTTTTAGTTCAGTTTGAGCCGTTTTTTGGATTTTTTTTTTGGTGACAATGGGTGTGAGGGAATGATGGTTACTTGATGTTTCCATGTAGTCAGGCTGTACCTGTGATTTGTTCACCTCACCTGTCTATAGTGTCCCTAGTGCATGTAATGTCCGTGCGTTTAGGAGTAAAAGTGTGGTTCTATTGTTAGGCTGAGTTATTCAAGAAAGCCTGTCAAGATTCTGGAACAAGTGGTAGTCCCTAATTGGATATCACTCTTGTCCTCGGTCAGGATTCGATCCATTTATATGGGCCCCATCGATACTGGGAAACTATGGATAGTTTAGCTAGATAGTAACTAGGGATATGTTAGCTAGGAAACTCGTACCGCGTCAATGGGCAAGTGCCAATGGACTCCCTTATTCTCTGTCTACGTAATCAACTTTTAGTATATATTATGCAGCAAAATTTCCGTCAATACCGTCGACAGCAACTCTGAATAATGTTTTAAATAGGCCAAATCTTTTACAGTAGCAGATGTAAACAATGAAAGCTGAATTACAATCAATTTTATATGGCCGCTAGATGTTCTATATGGTTATAGTTGGCCAACATTAGATAGTGAATTTTTTTTTATTTTTAATTTTATTTGTTACTTACAATTTGTAAATATATGCCACTCTAGTAAATCTATTTATAATCTAGTAAATATATTGAAGAGAATATAGGGGCGGTTGTTGTTGTAGTGGTTATGAGCATGGACTTGAAAGTGGGAGGTCCCCAGTTCGAGTTCCGCGTATATCTGCTAAATTTTATATTTGTGTGAAAAATGTTAATAGTAAAGTAGGTGCTTCCGCCTCCGTCCACGCGACACCTAATTTGGTAGTTGGACTCTATTAGTCTCGGCTTAGCCGGAGTGGGTTGGTCGAAATTGTAGATGTTGCGAGATTGTAAATTAATGTAGCAGAGCCAAGAGAAAGTGATTCATGAAACTTTAGATATTTAAATTTTGCAGTGCAAAATTAAGCATGTGTTATCTGACGGAGTATTTTGGATTGAAATGTCTGGATTTCCTGTGAAAAGGGAGCGTTTGGTTCAACCCCAGAGATCAAGTCCGTAAGTCCATGTAGATTTGAGTGTACTTTTTTTTTTTTTTAATTTAAGGCGCATCAATATCTAAGGTCTTTGGCGCCCGGAGCCTTCTCAGTGCACTGCCGGCCTGCGGGCAGTGTTCTCTCGTTACACGCAACACTATGCATCACCGGACACTGAGCTGTATAGGCTCCTAGGAAGAAAAAAATCTAAGGGCAGCATAGCTGGAGTCGAACCTGGGTCCTCCGTGTGGGAGTCCAGTACGCTAATCATTTAGCTTTTCGCTTCCCTGAGTACAATATAATTAATTATTATAATAGTTGCTTACATTCTAGTGAGAGTTTCGATCGTCGGCCTATTAGTCGCAGTAGTAGTTTGTTCTGTTTGTTGTGTTCTAGTTTATAGTTCCAATTTAGTCTATTGTTGACATACATTCTTAAGTAGCAAACCAAGTTCACAGAAGAAAGTTTTATTGAGTTAAAGCCGACAGAAGGACAAACGGACCATCGTAAAATAAAGGTGATTTGTGACATTTTTGTGGGTTAAACGGTGATACCATTTTTCAGGCCATGGTTCTAATATGCTTAAATGGGTCTATGGGTGGGGGAAGGAAGCTATAATTGTCAGAGCTGGAAAGAAGTAAAACGTCGTGAATTTCTAAAGAGAAATCTCGAATATGCATAACGTGATGTGGCTGCGTTTAATACAGTTCTTAGTAGTAAGTTCTCATTACTGTAATCATTATATTGTAACTATTTGACATGGGTAACACATTCATAATAAAAGTTAAAGATTGCCTGGAAATCCACTATTTCCATAAGTCTGAGAGAAAAACGAGAACTAAAAAGAGCAGAAATGATATAGTTTGGATAAATATAGTATAATTAGGAATGGAAAAGATTAAACGAGATTAGAAGTGCAGTTAGAACCGCTCAAGGTTGCATAGTCAGGCCATTAAGGTTGATTATCTCGTATGGGCCGCTATTTTTGTAACTAAACGTTTAGTCAAAACTTCCTAGAGAACGGATATAGTCATTCATAGAATATCTAGATAAATAAAGGAAATTAGTAGAATATATAAAAAAAATAAATAACAATTATTATATACATATATAAATAGTCCTTTCTATGTTTTTGTAACCTTTTTTATAAGTAGTATACATATGTTACATGTTAAGAGCACCAGCGTACTTAAAGGGTATGAATACGGTATGAGTGTGTTGTTAGATCAGGGTGGCCGCCACATGTTTCACCAACCTTAAAGATATTTTTTGAAGAGGGCAAAATGAATACATTATCACATACATAACAAGTCACATACCCTTGTGATTACTGTTATCGTTGAGTATAATCAAATCATTTTTAAAAAGGGACTTTAGATTATCGAAACAGAGTGTGTACATTGGAGTCATAGATGAGAATGCAAGATTAAAAAAAAAAAAAATCTGTATATACATATTATATACAACACTCGACATATGTCTTTCCTTTTACAGCAAGTATTAATGAAGCACAAAAGAGTATAACATATTATGTACTTAAACATATGTATTCATAATCAGATGTAACATTAAATATATAGTATAATATTTTTATGCATAGAAGACTAAATTAAATTAGTTTACAATCGACGACAGTTGAAAACAAAATGTCAATGACTCATTTATTACCGGTTCAATTAAAAAGTGTTAAAAATAAAGTTTAGGTTATAAGAAAATGATTAGTGATTGCTGTTAATTAAAAAAAAAAGTAAATCCTGAGGAAAATCACCGCAAAATTACACAAGAAGCAATAACGCAGAGAATGCAAATAAATATAAAGAGTAAAAATCAAACTTTATAAATAATATATTATTCAAAATAACTTCCCAATAAAAGCATTATTGTGTAATACTTCAATTAATAATTAAAAAGCAATAAATAAATAAATGAAAACAAAACCAACGTACTGTATAAGAGAAATAAAGTAAATTACATAGAAAACCTTTTAGTAAAAATTGGAAACCACCAAATATTTAAAATAAACTGAAAATATAAAAAAAACATAATTTCCAGCAAATGAAAACCCCCCCGCATATTTTTATAATTCTGTGGGAAAAAATTTATTTATAAACATGTGAATATTGACGAGAGGTCAATAAAATTAAATTTTATTTAAAATATTATTCTTCTTTTGAATTTTTATTAATCTAACATTGATATTATAAATCAAAACCCACTAAATTATTATAAATTTTTATATATTTTAAGAAAAATTCTCCAAGTCTTTTGTTGTTTTTTTAACTACCGTATAAATTTGTATGTAGTTTTTTTCTTTGTATGGGAAAGTTTGCTCAGTGGTAACTCGCTGTACTCCCACGTGCAGCTCCTTAGACTCTAACACAGTGCTGCCCTTAGATTTTCTTTTTCTAGGAGCCACTACAGCTCATTACCTGGTGATGGGCAGTGTTGTCTTTAGCTAGATAAACTGCTCGTAGGACGGCAGTACTTTAAGAAGGGTCTGGGAGACACAATAGATCTTGCAGGTCGCAGAGCATTAAACCAATATGTTTATTACATTGCCATGGTTTCGACAAAATATATGTTTGTTTTTTTATGGCACATTAAAGTGTTTTCTTAAAATTATGTATAACAAACTTATTGTTGATTGATTAACAAATTTTATATATATATATATAAAACATTCAATAAGTAGCTGTTGCTCAGAATCGGTTTGTTTAAACAATACAATAGTTTCCGTGCGTCAAGTTGGCATCTTTGCATTAGTTTCTCATCAGCTATTCAAGAGTATTTGGTAAGCATAACCTCAACTGTATTCAGTTAACAATGGCGAGTCCGCTCGAGAATTGTATACGAGAATTGGATAACGCTCAGTGATTAGATTTTGAGTTGCAGAGGGTATCAAGGGTAGTAATGTTGAAAGTGTACGGGAATAATTGTTTGAACCGTTCGAGTAATTACAAATGGGTAAAACACCTTAAAAGTGGCCATGTAAGTGTCTGTCACAAGCAACGATGTGGACGACCAATTGAAGTTGCAACTTCCTCCCTCGAAGCTCGCAATAACACATTAATTCAGAACAATAGGCATATTACTGTTGAACTGATAGCTGATGAAGTGCACAGGAGTGCTGGAACTATTCATAACATTATTCAAAATAAGCTGCAGTACAAGAAAATTTGTGCGAAATGGGAAGACAATGCGCGCCCAAACACGGCACAGTTAACTCAAGAAACATTTCAAATAGTGGGGTGGGAGATCCTTACACATTCCTACTCAGCCCCGACCTCGCTCCATCGGACTTCCATTTGTTGGGACCCCTTAAAGAGGGTCTACGTTGGAAACATTTTTAATACAATGAAGAAGTTAAAAATCAGGTGCAAAAGAAGTGGCTTTGAGATCAACCCAAAGAATTTTATGCCAGAGGCAAAATTAGGAGAACGATGGAACAAGTGTATAAATGTTGCAGGGGACTATGTTGAAAAGTAGCCAAAGTTTTGTATTGATTAAATTAATCGTTTTTGAGCTACAGCGATTTGTCTCGTTACTAACTGAATGACCTTTGTATATATTTATAAAATATAAAAAGAGGCTTCAAGCAACAGTGTCTATGTCAACAGGACTAAAAACAAGTACGCTCTATAGTGGAAAAAAAACTTTATTATACTCTAAGGAAAAATAAAATAAAAAACCCAATATAACTACTGTATTAAAGCAGAATATGCTTTAGTTCTTTTATGTTTGTATTCATTGTATTTTAGAGATCGTAAATCATAACTGACAATATTAGATATGTAAAAATGTATCCTAGTTTCACACAAATTTATCTGTTAGGTGGTAGACTTGTGGGGAAATACTAGCCGCATCAAGTGTATCATACATATAATCAATTGGTGTCCATCTAGGATAGGACCCAATTAGTCTCAAACATTTGTTCTGTACACTCTATAATTTTTTGTCGTGAGACAAGTATTTGACCAAACTGAGGCCGCAATACGGATCGAATGTTGAGAAAATAAATTAGATTTTTTTTTAATTTATATAATTCAGAATTGAGGTTCTATTTAGAACCATGGGATTTATTACACACAGAGTTAAACAAGTTTTGTGAATGTCAGCTTTGACACTAACACAACACCTAGGTATTTTACTTCCTTTTTCTAAGGGAGATCAACACCTTGAATCATGACCTGGTTGAAGTCGCTGTCATCAACTGGGTGTACATCCATCTTCAGGATGTCTTGATAAACAGGGCTATGTCATAAACTGCACAAGACAGAATCAATATACTGACTCTGAGCGGTGAATACTCGATGTCAGTCGAAAAAAAATATCTGATACTCGTCTTACATATCTGCCATATACATATATTTTCTGTATAATTCTAGGAATGCAGAGAAAATGCAGTTAAATTCTCACTGAGAGGTGAAACTTTTCTGTTAAAGCAATTGATCAGACTGCCAACCAAAAGCAATATGATATTCTGACAGTCCTGAAGCATATTTAATATCAGTGGGAGTGATAGAGGAAAGGCCATTTAATTAACAGTAAGAGTCCATTCGATACCCTTATTTAAACAGTATACTTTTTTAATATAATGGACTTACAAAAAGGACAGCTACCTAATGGTAATTAAATTTGACCAACAAATATTTAGGTTTACTTAGTACATATTTGTATTCCACTCCAATAAGCACCCACATCCTTTCATTTGGTGACAGACACTTGTTCTTCACCATAATCTAGAGAAAGTAGAATTAAATTGCTTCATTTCGATGACATATACAAATATACTTTTTTTTTTAATATACTTTTTCATTTAAATAAGTTAAATTAAAAGTAATATCATACAGAGATGGACTCTTTTATTAATTAGAAAATATATTTTATTGAAACTGAAAACTTTCTTTACAGCTGTAATATTTCATTCATAAATTATTTATTTTAAATCCTAATCAGTTAAACCAGATAAATATTGGGTGAAAAATAGATCAGGATTGTGTCAGGCGTCTGTTTTCTGATAGCAATATTTTTACTTTCTCTTACTAATAGTAAGGAACTTCCACATTGTTATACCGATCAGGGATGAATGGGACAGGGATCCCCCTGTGCTCGGTTACTCGTCTGGTAACGAAAGGGCGGACGCCCTTGAAAGAAACTTAACAAAGGTTGCTATAATATAATTTTCGGACGAGAATGCTATATGCAGATGTACGAATTTATATAAAAAATAATTTTTGTATAATAGTTTAATATTTAATTTTCAGTAATTGTATAAAGCATCCCTAGATAATGACACGTGGAGTGTCGAAACGTCGGGAAATATTATAATATAAAATAATGAAAAAATAAACAAAATAAAATTATGGCTGTAAGAAGGTTCTTGGTTTTTACTAACAAATAATTATACTTAAGTAAAAAAAAAAGTACAATGTTGGTATTCCGAGTAGACGCTAATAAACTGTATGGCCTAATTTATTACAAAAAAAAACTAACACTTGATTCCAAACCAAACCAACCAATTTCACAGAGCTTATTGAACCAAAGGTAATTCCATGAGATCGTAAAACCTGTTTGATTTAATTACCGCTAGGATCTCGTTAAATACAAGCGCCATAACAATGTAAACATAATTCGATTTTTTATTCTTTCACAACTATAAAAGTGCCAGTTGTGTAAAAGTAAAAAAAAAAAAAAAAAAAATTACTACAATATACTCCACACATGTAAATATTGATGAACAATATTAAAACTGATGTATAATTTCTCTAAAAATGTCCTTTGTATATGAACATTTTTATGAGTTAAGAGGGAGGACTATTAAAAACTATTATAAAATTTTATGTCAATATTCGATGTAAAAATCTACCATTATAGACGCTTCAATTGCCACCATTAGCTCTAATAAATTCACGTGATATGCAAAATACCTTGAGTGACAACGTAATTGAAAGAGATAACCACCTGCGCTTTCTCCTCACTCGAGTTTTCTCATACTGCAATTTTCATAGTTATAATAAACAAATTTTCTAAAGAACTTATCATTTTTACGAAATTTTTAATAGACTTCAACATGTTTTTGAGAGAGTAAAATAGTTTCTAACAAAAGTGGCAAGGTATTCTGATTGTAATGTTGATGTGATAGGAGCAGAGAGAGAGAGAGAGTGACACACACACAATAATTGAGAATCACACTCACTACTTAGGCTAGACAAGAGTGGGAGACTCTGTTTAAAATACAGCTGTGGTAGCCATACTGAGAGGTCAGTCTTTCAACAGTTTATAGAGCAGTGACAAAGCGTCAGCAACCTTTCTCTTCACTCATTCTAAATCTCTCACTTTGAATTTCTATTTATGTGTAAATTCCTGGCAGTTTTTGTTACTTTCTGATAATACAGTGTTCAGCATTATTTCCAGTTTATTAATCTATCAAATCCAATTCTCTCCTTCTCATACACATTGCATTAATATCACAAGTTTTAATGAAAGCTGTTGTTATTTTGGAGAAAATAGTTATAATGGAGTTGTTGAGGAGAGAAATTAGGTTTGCATAAATGAACGAGATATGAAGACACTAATATAATGTAGCTAAGTTTACACTAACTGCACTGGACTTTGTAATGAAAATGAAGAATGAATGGTGAGAGTAAAGATATGACATGATTCAATGTACAGTTGTATGGTTGTATCTGATAGATATTCTCTAGATAGATTCCCACTGGCTTATATACACAGGTTCTCCCACTCTAGCCTGCCTAAGTCACGAGAGTAGTCACTGTTAACCAGAGAGAGCCTCTCTTCTCTCTGCTGTGGTTGCATTATCTTTGCGGTACCATTACAATAGTCGAAAATTAGAAACTTATCATTAATGTCATAAATCCAGTAAAACTAGTTCAGTAAAAGTTACATTTCTGGGGAACCAGTAATTATCTTTAAACTCGGAATTTTTGGCATCATATTTCATTGTAATTAATATTATATAGATAATAGAATGATATCAAAAACTGAAATAACATTTTGGTGGAAAATATAACCCTACTCCCTTCCAAAAACCTCTTTTAAATGATTTTTGTTGTAAAAAAATGTTCAATTAAAAGTTATAGTTCTTTATATGTGTAGTTAATAAATCAAGTTTAAAGAAAATCGTTCAAACATTTTTGAGAAAAATCACAAAAAAGTGAAAAAAATCTACTCATAGTTAAGTGTTACTTCCGGTTGACTGATTCTGATCCAAACCTTACTGTAGTATTTTAATTTTTATTGCCCGGTCTACATGATGGCTCACAAAATTAAATATCATGCTGGAACTTTCTACAATTTTCTTTTTTTGACCACATACACACATACTTGATAAATTTTCAA
Organism: Triatoma infestans; assembly: GCA_011037195.1. Classification (NCBI taxonomy): domain Eukaryota; kingdom Metazoa; phylum Arthropoda; class Insecta; order Hemiptera; family Reduviidae; genus Triatoma; species Triatoma infestans. Next base: position 36,565 of record JAAEAF010003744.1, on the reverse strand, counting down.
ATTTAATTACGAATCATTTTTATTTTACTAATTAATATCCAAAAATTAATAGTTGAAAGAAAAATCCAAATTGAATGTTTAGTTTCTAAGAATTTTATTTTTCAATTACATAGTGAAAAGCCGGGCCTCATTGACCAGTTGGGATGTTTAGTCCAATGTGTACATAAGCCTTCAGCGATTGATTTCTCCAAAGACTTGAATACCATAATAATAATAATAATAAACAAATATAGAGTAAAACATTTTTGTGCTGGCACATCAAATTTAATAAATTTCTACATTGTATCAATTACATATAAAACAAAAGGCTACTTGAACCACTGTGAAACTTGAATCGGCTTGGTTATTTATGTGGGAAAATACTAAACTTTTTGATCGAGGCTGCGCTACATCTAAAATATCATTTTATGAACGAAAATGTACCAAACGGTATACCCTATTCGAAAACATGGACCCAATATCAATGACATAATTAAGAGTCAATAAATAAATTACAAAGAAAACTAAATCTTTTAATATTTTATTACTTTATATCTGTTCAAATTTCTATGTTAAAAATTTGTTTCTTCTAGTTTATAAAACAGTTAAAAGTATCACCTTTGATCTTTTGAATGCTGTAAACTAAACGAAATCAGAGTGTTCGTTATTGAATGTAGTGGATGTTTAGTCCAAATATTTACCTTTGAAACGATTTTTTTTTTTTTTTTAAACTTTGAATTGAAAGTACACCAATTTCTTATAAAATAACCTTTCTATCGATGCTAGTTCCATTACAAGGTGGTTATATTGCTTTATTAAAATGTACTTACCAGTTACTTCTTTGATCTTTTTATTAAATGATAATTGATAAATTTTATAGAAACTCTATCTATATATTTATTATTCAACCACAACTTTACATTATTATTATTATTATTATTATTTGGTTATTAATTTGAATATTTATAATTTGCATAATTAACGTGCCGTAACTGAATAGTATGAGAAAGAATATGTTGATGAAATGTAATAATAATGAAATACATTATTATTACATTGTAACATTATTATTACATTATAATTACATTATTATTACATTAGTTTTCTCGGGATAAATTTACAAATGTCAATCTAGATTGTTCACGCGGGACCATCGATGTCTCATGTTCCAGTTGACCTGGAGTAATCCTTGGAAGTGAGCTTCAAGAATGTGTTCGCATGATAAAATTAGGATATTATCAGTGGAATATGGAGAATTTGGTCTATTGCCATTTTGCTAGTTGTGGTAGAAACGAATCCTTCAGGTCTTTATTGTTTTTATGACTGACTGAAGCGCGACGGATGGTCTCATGGCAGTTCTTAGATTATGAGTTTGTGCAGTTGTCAAGATTGTCTAATTGCAGTAGCGTAACAGAGTTGGTCTGCGCGTGGATTGCCTGAACAGAACTTTTTCTTTGACTATTTGTGGACAGTAATTCTCAATTTTTGATCATGGTTTAGTTTTCTTTCGAGACCTTTCGACCTAAGGAGGTCATCATCAGTTGAATGAACTTATTAGGCCAAAAACATGTCGAGAAGGAAATAAAAAAGCAATAACAAGAATTGAGAAGTTTTTTACTGCCTGAAATAATAAATAGAATAATTCAATATTCACATCTCAGGATTGAACAAAAAACAGTACTTTTTCTAAATAAATATAATGTCTTTACAATTTAACAGCATTGATGTTTATTCCAGACTTTGGTAAGCAGGATTTAGGTTACCGGAATAATATATGCAAGGAAATTGAGCACTACAGGCATGTTTTGTGAAAGATTGAGAGTTCGCCAGTATGAGTGAATATTGTTATCTACGGACGATCGGCGACTTGAGTAGGATACTTGCATTGGGAAAGAAGTTTAGGTTTCTTAAAAGAAACACTTAGTTAGGTAGGACTTCAAGATACATAACAATGCTTGGTAAGATATTAAGATACATAGAAATGCTTGGTAAGATATCAAGATACGTAGGAGTGCTTGGTATATTTAATATTCTTAGGTGAGCTTGGTAAGTTGTCAAGATACTCAGGAGTGCTTAATAAGATTTAAACTTGCATAGCAGTATAATATAAAAATATTTGTTGACCGTTGATGTATTATATTATGAAGAAATTTAGTGAGCATCGGTCAGGAAAGAAACATTCAATTATGCCAACGTTTTGACAGAGTTTCCTGTCTTTATCAAGACTTTAATGTATAGAAAAAGGAATTTTTAGTGAAACTTTGAAATTTAAAACATTTTTTACAGCATAGAAACATAAAAAATGAACATAAACGTTATTATTTGCTTGTGTTAAATCATCTACAGAAATAAAAGCCTTGATAAAGATAGGTAACTCTGTCGAAAAGTTGGCATAATTGAATATTTCTTTTAAGTTCCATAATAGATCTGTATGTTTAATCTAGATCAAAAGGCGCCACAAAATACATTTACAGCTTAAAGGGAATTCGCCAAATACTACTGAAATATTTTTTGAATATACTTTGTTATTTTAGCATAATACAATATTTTCATAATTGTCAAATACATAATGTCTCCAAAGGTTTAGCTAATTAAATAAAGGTAAGTTAGTGAATGTGAATGAATTGAAGAAATTTAATACAATTGAATATCTGCAATCAATATGAAAATTTAGAAATCGTATACAAATAATCTCATCGTTGGTTTACTAAATGATAAATTCAAAATGAAAAAATAAATTCTGCTAACAGATAATTTCCAATTCAGAAATGTGTAATTTATTAAATTACGATTATTAATCTAATCTATTAACTTTCCTGTATATATTTATATATTTTTTTTTTAATGAAGATAAATAATGATAAAGATAATTTCATGATGATAAATGAATATTAATTTTGGACAGTGTGATAGGGTCAACTTGAATAAATAATTACATAGCGGACAAATCAAAAGCCAATGAAACTTCATTTCAACAAATCATTTTTCCAGCTTTTCATTTTTAGTAAACCCTTTAATTTAAATATATAGAAAATGAATGATAAGTAAATTTTCTTTTGATAATTAAAACAAAAAATTAGCCACAAAAATTTAATCATTCTAAAGAAGATTTGATTTTTGATTCCTTTGATATTTGATGCGAAATAGTTAACAATTGACTTAGCAAATCAGCAGTTCCAAAAAAACAAAAAAAAAAATCATGAATCTACCCAGAGCATATTTAGACTTAACGACCAATGACTCCACCCTACCTTGCTGAGCAAAGTATTGTGTGTGGGCTGCCAAATAAGGTAATGGTATCATCCCAGTTAGAGTGGCCACAGATTAGAAAGATGTATAATGAATGGCCAAATCTGTCGATGCACAAAAAAAGATAAACAAACATATTTAAACAAATAAAAACCAAGCAAATTATGAACCCAACATCACAAAATAAATGGCAAATCAAGACAAATCAACTAGAGAATGAAGAGTGAGGTACCAGGTGAATATCCCTACATAAACTGAGATCTAATTATGTCATAATAGACTAGTCAAATCATAGACTTTACGTATAGAAAAATTTAATGATTTATTTATTTTTATGTTCAGTTGTTTTTACTATATATAGAAGTCATAGTTGAATCTAGGTTACAGATGAATTGGAAAAGTAACCATTCATATTACTAGGTAGTTTTTCTGATTTGTGTTTCATTAATTAATTTTATTGTAAAAGTAAAGTAATGCATATTTTTTCAGGCGGGCATAACGTCTAACTTCCAAATTAGGTGTCGTGGACGGGGGCGGAAGCACCTATTTTACTGTTAATGTTTTTCATACCAATATAAAATTTAGCAGTTATACGCGGGATTCGAACTGGGATCCTCCCACTTACAAGTCCATACTCATAACCACTACACCAACAACCGCCTCATTAATTTTATTGTATATTTATTAATAACTGAAGACCGTTTCAAAATTAGCCAATTTTAATCCATAAGACAATCAGAATGAATGGGATTCTGTTCGTCCGCATCCATCATTAGCAGTTTTTTGATCACCAGCATAACGTTTTCTTGTATAACTAATTTTTGGCTAGAGAAACATAGGGGATATCATCAAGTCTCGATGGCTCATAATTAAAAAAAGTGAATAAAAAAAAAACGTAGATAATAGTTATGTTGAGGGGGAGTTACAAAACCAATAATTCTTTATGAATTAAAAAATTTACTGAAATTCCTAAGTGTAGCTGTGGATTTTGAGACAATGTAAAATTTAAAGGAATTAGGTAGATGGAAGAAGCGTTGATGCCGGTAGATTATGCAAGAGGCTACACAAAATACAAATCGTTTGCACACATGAACTACCCTCTGCAGGCTCGGTGTGTATTGTTTGAATGCTAGAAATTCTTGTAGTGTCGCCAAGTTTCCTGAAACAGTAACCAGTCCACTTTCCCCCTGAAGGGGATAAAGATGGTAACTTCTAACTCTGAAAATATACATACTAATTTATAATACGATAAAAACAGAAAAGCCGTTAAATTTGTGGCAAATGAAGTACATTATAATTAGTTTTAAATGAAAAAAAAATAATAAATTCTAAAATCACTTTAACATTAGAGCAGTCTAGAAATAAATAACAGTTAATATGTGTAAAAAAAAAATAAAAAAAATAAATACATAAATATATGTGTATATAAATGGAGGAAAAAAAATAAAAGAAAGAAAAAAAAAAAACAGAAAAAGAAACACTGACTGACTATAGGGACTTCACTCCTTATGAAGGAGATGTTTAAAGGAATGGCCTGTACTACTATTTTTATAGCACATATAAATCTTACTTATCCCCAAACTGGGGAAAAGATAGCGAGTTTAACTAATTATAAAACCGCCTTATATAAACGCCAGGACGTGTGTAAATTGTCGAGTTGTAGACTAAAAGGAAATAGAGAATGTAGCGGATATCCCGCAAATCTGTTCCCTCGTAAAAAAAAAAAAAATAGAATATTTTTTGTTCGTTTATTTCTTCTTTTCTCTCATCTTTAACTTAACAAGTCCCCTCCACACCGTCTTGTCTATCTATGTGGATCTGGTTAAAAGAAGAAGAAGAACAAGTGCTTCGGGTTTCCTTCTTTGATCTCTACAATTCTTAACCTCACTTTTATAATTTTTTGTCCTTCTTGCTTACTTTTCTTTTTTATATTTTCTAAAAAGTGTGCTTCTTTCAAATATAATCACAAATATAATTGGAAAGCATGCGTTTAATTTGTATGGCAGCACCTTTCAAATTTTTTCTTTAAGAAATTATATGATTTCAGATGGCTTGTATAATATAATGTCTACCATAGCTTAGCACAGTTTTTTATTCGTTTTATTTTTAATTATTAATGAGTAATTAACAATTTTTTCATGACTGTTTATCTTTTTTTTAAAAAAGTTAAGATTAAACAATTTTTATAATTTTTTTTTGATCTCCAGTTCTAAAAAGATGTAAATTTAAAGATTTTAATGAGCAAAAGGAACTCAAGTAGGTTAGGCATACAATTCTGAATAAGTTCTCAAATCTTGTTTGAAACCGCAGCCACCTTATACTTGATATTCTCTTTAGATTTACCACCACATTTGATACGAAGGTTACGATTCAACCGTTCGTTGACTTTTGAAACCGATTCTTAGTATTCTCATAAATAGCTCAAACAATTTTCTTTAAATTTCATACCAAGTAAACTTTCTACACCAACAACTTCCTACATCAACTAAACCTTCCTAAACCAATCAAACTTCCTATACCTACCATCTAAACTTCCTACACCAACTAAACTTTCCACACCAACTAATCTTTTCATCTAAACTTCCTACAGCAACTAAATTTCCTATACTATCTAAACTTCCTACAGCAACTAAACTTCCTATACCATCTAAACTTCCTGCACCAACTAAACTTTCCACATCAACTAATCTTTCTATCTAAACTTCCTAGAGCAACTAAATTTCCTATCCATCAACTTCCTACACCAACTAAACTTCCTATACCATCTAAACTTCCTTGAGCAACTAAACTTTCCACACCAACTAATCTTTCTATCTAAACTTCCTGCACCAACTAAACCTTCTACACCAACCAATCCTATCTAAACTTCCTACAGCAACTAAACTTCCTATACCATCTAAACTTTTTCCTGCACCACTAAACTTCCACAAAAAAATTTTCAACTAATCTTCTATCTAAACTTCCTGAGCAACTAATTGTCCTATCCATCAACTTCCTACACCAACTAAACTTCCTATACCATCTAAACTTCCTTGAGCAACTAAACTTTCCACACCAACTAATCTTTCTATCTAAACTTCCTGCACCAACTAAACCTTCTACACCAACCAATCCTATCTAAACTTCCTACAGCAACTAAACTTCCTATACCATCTAAACTTCCTACACCAACTAAACCTTCTACACCATCTAAACTTCCTACACCAACTAAACTTCCTATTCCAACTAAACTTCCTCCCCCAACTAAACTTTTTAAGCAAACTTCCTACACGAACTAAACTTCGTAACTGAACTTCCTAACCAACAATTTCCTACTAAAGCAACTAAACTTCATATAACAAGTAAATTTCCTACACCAACCATACTTTCCTCACTAACTAAACTTCCTGCATCAATTAAATTTTCCACACCAACTAAACTTCCTGCACTAACTAAACTTCCTACAGCAACTAAAATTCATAACTTAACATCGTAACTAAAATTTTCATAAATGTAACTAAAATTCGTTACTAACCTTCCTTTTGCTTATACAATCCAATAACCTTCCTACACCAACTAAACTTCCTACAGCACTAAACTACGTAACAACTTCCTACACCAACAAACTTTCTACACCAACTAAACTTCCTAAACCAATTAAACTTCCTACAAAATTTCAAATTAAAAAAAATGAAAATTCTTTATTTTATGTCCCATATATATTTACATATTTACAATAAATTAGAGAGCCAGAAAAGGATCTATAACTCTAACAGAAGTTCAAAATAAAAGATTAAGCAGGGCTATTCCAATATTAGGAAAAGGGCGAACAAAAAACCTAATACAAAAGAATTTTAAATTAAACACATTTATCTGAAACATTTTTTTAGGTTGCAACATCAACAAAACTATCAACAAAATTCAGGGGAGCTTTCAACAAAATTATCACTTCAGTATAATGTACGGTTCTCTCACTTATATAAAACTAGGACGTATTAAATGTTTTGGTAGACTTAACAAATCTGAAGAAAATAGGTTAAGCGAAAGTAGGACGCTATAGAGTAGGTTTCTAGAGTTATTGAATTTTCTTAAAAACGGTTCCACACATCTTCTTTAAACTGAATGCTTACGGAACAGATATTATTTAGCTTTCACTTTTATTTTCAATTTTTTCAGAAAAATTGATTTCAGTGATTTATGCAGGACCTCCTAGCAGTGCTTAAATTTAAACTGCCGTAGCAGCTGCACAAGGCACATTTAGATATACAAATATAACCCCCACCACCTTTATGCACCACCTTAATGCAAGTGCAACCAAACTTTTAGAAAATATATTGCGTTTTAAGAAAATTAGCATTTATAACAGACATAACTGCAGGGAGGAAAAGCTATGCCACCAAATTTAAGGAATCTATAAGGTTTATTGAATGTGAACTAATAAGTATGGGTTTAAGTAGCTCAGGCGTTAAAGGCATGTCTGTGTGGATTGCGTCCATGCAGACATTATTGTTTATTATATAAAAAATGGTTATATAAGCGAATTAAATTTGTTTATTTCGGAAAATACACAATGAATTCCAAGAGAAAATGCCTACAATGGGCATTGCTCGTGAGATTAGGGTTAAGAAGCTGCATGCACGGCTAGAGTTGTTTCAAGCAATATAAAGGATTGTTGGAATGAGTGTATGTAGGCAGGCCTTATATATTGGGTTTAGACTGTGTCATAACGATTTTGTGGACATTAGGGAAGGGAGAATAGATTAATTCATTTAAAACAGATATTTTAAGTAACACTTGGATCACTGTTGAATTGGTAAAAATATTGTGTCGAAAAATAATTGTATTGAAAGGTTTTGGGATCGTTTGGAATATTTACACAATTCAATGTTAATAAGAAATCTAGCATCCAAACGCCCAGCCCCCGGAGGATTTTTTTTTTTTTCTAAATAATTAGATTTATTTTTAGTGTCCAGATTTTTCTGAAGTATCTAGTTCAATTAGTATTCTTTGCTTGATTTTCATTCAAACTTTGCACCACGCACCTTCATAATCTGCTTAACCTTTCACTCTTAAATACGAGTTCCAATTGAAGCAGCTATTATGAATAGTCCTGATATTTCCGGATCGTTTTCCATCATTGTAGACTTGCACCACCCATTCATCTGTGAGGAATTCGCATTTCCTTCTTATGTACGAAGAATAGAGGACAAGTTTACCCACTAAAGTAAATATACGCTACTGTTTTTGTTCGGTATCTTTATAAAGAATAAAAACAGATAAAAAAATCTATCTTCTCTTCTAAAATGTTTATGCAGACTATCTTTCTGAACACGTAAGAAAATTAGTTTGTAGACAAAAAAAATAAATTCTATTTGTTTCTAAAAATTCAATTCTATGTGAATTTAATAATTTTTATGTCTAAATCGGATAGGATTTCAAATATTATATAATCAAGTTAAAGAGACATTGATACAGATACTGAAAGAATTGTATGTGACACTTGAAAAGTGAACTAAGGGACGTCTGCTAGACAGAAAATAATAAAAAAGAAGGGGAATAGTGATCTATCTATTCGCCCACAGATCGGAAGGGACTTTGTAACTCTCCTAATTAACTGGAGCTTTAAGTCACATCAATTATTTGGCATCATAATTCATTGGTATCCACAGATCTTCTTAGTCCAGTATTAGGCAATATTCCCTTGATACTATCACCAACATCAAACTGTCCTCTCATCACACCTATCACCGAAAGCTGTACGAGTTCCTAGGGCGAAAAACATGTCCTATGGAAGTGTTTCCTATATTCGAACCACATACTTCCGCATTCCAATCCAACGCTTAACCACTGACCTAATTCTGCCTCTTCCTTGAAGTTAGCCGATTTGTTACAACCAGTATTAGTACATATGACATGAATAGAGAGAAAAGCCGATGTTATTAAATGTGCTAGCTTTCACTTCAACCATACTGAGGATAATCCAGCTTTTTGATTTAATAACTAATAGAGATTATTGTTAATAGGAAAGTGTCTTGAAAGAAAGCAATCGCGACTTTAAAAGCTTGGGAAAATGGTAATAGAACATCTGTATTCACCTCATGATTGCCACAATGGCGGTAAATACACTTGGACAATCTTAGGGATGAAAAATTGCTGATACTGAATGTGTATATTAACTTACACTAATTCAAAGAGATTGTTAATTTCTTTTCAAAGGCTTGTAAACTAAACTTCTGCACTATTTTCTTCTTTTATTCCCTTGTTAACATAATAAGTAGAAAAGTTATTCATTTATTCACAAATACTTTAATGAATTTATTTATAAGTACATATTATTAAAAAAATAAATGTTCACATTGTCATGAAAGTTAAATAATAAAATATATGTTTTTAAGTTGTAGAAATAATTAGGTACTTATTAAGGTGGCAAAACGTGTGTTTGGCTGCCTGCATAGGGTTTACTTATCATTCCAAGATCTGCTAATGCTTTCACCACTTCAGTTATAATAACGACAGAGATTCCCACGAGGGGTAAATTAGCAAAGAGGATGGAGATACGCTACGTGCCACTCAGGATTCCCCCATTTACTGTATTATATTAGAGTGTGTAAGAGTTGGTGAGGTGGAGAAGTAGATAGGTAGATCCAAGGTATTCTCGGTCTATTCTTATTATTATCACATCGTTAATTAAGCCTTTCCATTGGTTCACAAACTCACGCATATATTCACATAGTTTTCAAGTTATTACTTGTTATAACTTTTTTTTTTCATTAGTACCTATATTGCTAATTAGTAGTGTTGTCTGTCTTCGTTTTTTTTCAAATACCTCCAACCATCAGCTTCTCCTAACGACTTCTCCTAATGCAGGTTTCTAGCAGAACAATTTTGGTTAGACAGACAAGTGTATGGACTATCTTAGTTCAGTTCGAAGATGGAAAGTAGCAATGAGACGGCCAAAAGGTTTCCCATCGTGTAGTTTAAAATGGATGATATCCAAATAGAAAGCATTAAATGGCAAGCATCAAAGAGCTCTTATATTTTGGCTGATTATAAAAAAATTATGGAAAGGGTCATATCTAAACTTATTTATGGGAGCGTATTAAATATCACTTCAAAATATTTATTTTTTAACGACAAATATTATTCGATATAAATAATGTCACAATTAACGACAATGTAGGCATTTAGCACGATAAATTACGGTATTTTTAATGCTAACAATGCCACGACAAATTATGTATTTTTTACATGGAAACATGATGTCATATATATAGTTTGTTTAATTATATGCATTTAATAATTAATTTATTGCAACATGATTTATTTATAACAAAATGTGTTTATTTCATAGTATGGAACACACATACTAACGAAATAAAACAATAAAAAAAATAAAAATAAATAAAGAATGGACAGATAGCACTAAAGACGTTAACAAAAGAAATTATTGTGGTGGTTGGTTCCACAGAGTTGGAAAGCATCAGAGACATTTTCCGTGGTAGCCTGCTTTATTTTGTGGTCATCGACCGGTTTCGGGTGTTCGCCCAAACACAGACTTGCACAGAGCAAATTCAGAGTGTGTAAAACTGAATTTGCTCTGTGCAAGTCTGTGTTGTCACACTGTCTGAAAAACGCATTCTGAAGATGGGCGAACGCCCGAAACGGTCGATGACCACAAAATAAAGCAGGCTACTACGGAAAATGTCTCTGAAAAAAAAAAATTATCTTTGGTAAACAATAATAACAGATAAAAAACTGATTATTGCTATAGCGCGCTAGATTTTCACGCAGAGTTCCCGGGTTTGGTATCTAGCAGTGCAGACCATAGCTTCTCTCTTCCTAAAAGCTTCTATATAGCTGAGTACCCGATGATGGGCAGTGTTGTCTATAACAAAGGAACACTGCCCGGAGGGCGGTAATGCAGTGATTCAACATTGAAATTTAATTTATTGGATTAATTTGAGGCACCTTCAACAATATTCGCCTTTATTTACTAATAGAAATTTTATATCTTTATTATTATGTATTGTGGAAACTGGTTGATTATTTTCCGCCCTTGAAAGTTAACTAAAATAAACACAAAGATATTTATGGTAGTAGAACTTCTGTAAACAATTGTATTTAAGGTAACTGTCTAACTGTCACAATATATATATTTATATATACTACACACAAAATATAGAAGAATTACTATAAAAGTAGATTGCCAACAAAAGTACAGTCTTTTTTTTTTCTTACAATGAAGAGAACATTGAATAGAAAGAAATAAAGTAAACATCATGGGAATGAATCTATTCACCCGATATGGAGTGTTTGTGCCCAGTTAAAGTCACGACAGAAAATTGAACAACGTGCCTAGCTTTGTTACTTCCCCCCTTTATACATACTAGAGAATTCTTACTACCTTACACGGTGCACACCTAGCATATCTACAACTCTTAGCTTTCTACAACCCTATCTACTCACTAACATACCCGGCTACACGTTATTCTGCTACTACTCTATATGGAATTCCAGTATTATTCTATATGGTCGATAATGCTCGCATTAAACAGAGAATAATATAAATAATAATAATAATAATAATCGAAAACTTAAAAGCATACAATTTATTTAAACTCCTCTTTTATGGGCAAATTATCGATTATATTCAAATTTTGGAGAAAAAAAAGAAGAAAGATTTCGTAGTTTTTCTAAGGTGTTAATACATTGGCCAACGTATATTTTAAGAAAACAGCAAACAAAACATTTAAATTTCATCAGTAAAATAAAATTTAACAATTTTTAACTTTTTTCTTTTCAGTGATTTGTGCTTTTGATGAGTTTTTTCCCGTTAAGAATTTCAGTCTCAACTACCATGACCAGCTTCCACTAAAGTCCCAAGGTTTAAGGGCTAAAAATAATATACAAATGCAAATACTACCTGACTATAACTATAATTACAGAAGAAATACTAACAGGTGCAATTTTTTAAGTAAAATTAATAAAACGTAAGAGACTCAAATATTGAATATATTCGAATATATCCGAATACTGAAGAAGCTTCTTTATCTAGAAATTATAAACGGTGAAAAGTGGGAGCAGTTGAAGAATTACTCATGGCGGAATTCACAACTAATCAATAAATAGATACAGTGAAAAACGTTTAACACAAAACTGAGGGGACCGAAATGTTTTTTCGTGTTAAATGAATTTCGTGTTAAACGATAAAATAGCGGTTTGTTTTCGTCCCGATTTCTCTGCCATTGTATACGTAAAAAAGTACGTTTATACGAGTATATTAAAATTACAAAAAAAACAACACAATATTCGCTGATTTTAACACAAAATTCACTGAATTCGAAAACTAACTGAAATGTTTTGAAAATGGCGATGCCTTTACCTACTCAAAGACATACGGAAACCTAACAACAGTGGCAGCCATTGTTTATTTTGTTCCGTCTAAAAAAATCCGTCCGAAAAAAAAAGTAAGCCAAAAAATCTGCGTGACTATGTGACTGCGGAAAACAGGTATTTTTTGTTCTTCCGCGAAGTGAAATCTTTTCGTATTAAGCGGTATTTGTTTCGTGTTAAAAGAAAAAAAAAATGTATGAAATTACATAGTATTTTGTCGGAACCGCAGTATGATTTCGTGTAAACCGATTTTTCATGTTAAGCGTTTTCGTGTTAAACATTCTTCACTATATATATTTGCATAAAAACTATCCATGATTTTAATAATTGACAGTCATTAAGGCTAGTATTTTCAGGCTGTAAAGCAGGTTATCGTCTCGATAACCAAGAATTCTGAGTATTAGTGAGCAGTAGCTATGCACTATGAATCCCAGCGAATCTGAAGAACTATGAAATTTCAAATGAAATAAAAGAAATGGAACTGGAAGGGCCAGACTCTGGAGAGAGCACTTGGAACGGTTTGAAAGCTAGTTCTCTACTGAAACCCAAAGAAAGCACGAAGAAGCTGATTTACACGAAAGGAAACTGCACTGGATGAATCATGGACAGAGCTAAAATTCCTGGATTCAACTGAAGACCTTATCAATTGAAAATCGGCAATAATTTGTTCAAACTGTTTCCTCTGATGGAAGCTGAGGAGCTAAAATCTAACGAAGTGCCCTTGATTAAAGAAAAAGGTTCTTCCGATACATCTCCGGCTTTAACTCTTTTTAAGTTGGGTGATACTCTCAGTTACTAGGTGATATAGCCCGCAAGGGATATCTGTTTGCATACAGTTACTTGGGGAGTAGCGACCCCACGGGTTACTACAGCTCAGTACTACATCAGAACAGACCACAATATACATAAACTACATACACTCTTCACTTTACAGAGAAAGGCAAACACAGTACTCAAACTGGGGTTTCCGTCCCTAGTTAATTGGCTAAAGCCAACGGTGAAGGAAGGGATTAGCTAAGTGGTAGCGTGCTAGGCTAGCATCGCAGAGGACTCGGATTCGAATCCAGTATGCTGCCATTAGATTTTTTTTCTTCTTAGGAGCCTCTACAAGTCACTGTCCGGTGATGGGCAGTGTTGTCTGTGGCTAGAGAACGCTGCTTGGAGGCCGGCTGTGCATTGGAAAAGGCTCCGGGGGCACAATAGATCTTTCAGGTCGTAGTGCAATAATCCCCTACCTTATCTACTAACTACTAGGTGTGATATAAGATATTATAATACAAATTGACTAAGCTCGTGCATTACAAAGATTTTACGTTCTGGTTTTGATACCAGGGAACAATAATTTAATTGAGAAATAGTTTATTTCATTCACCTTACAATTTTGGTATTTCGCCAAATTACATAAATTTACTTATTTTACTATTCAAATTTGTCTTTTCTTTATCAAATTTCTTTCAATATTATTTTTAAACATTTCATAATTATTTATTACATAATTTAGTCGAAATGAGAGTTTAGAAAATGTAAAAAAAAAAAAATGTAAGGGAAAAAGTAGAGCTAAAAGAAAGAAATGGATATTAGAATCTTGGAATTCTTTCAATAAAAAAACTATATAGAAATCATTAAAATAATAATAGATCCCAATTAAATATGAAATTAAGTAATAAAAATAATGTTGATAATTTTTTTTAATTTTCCCAAGCAATAATTAATTTTATTTTTAAAAAATTCTCAAAATATTTGCCCAGTAATAAACTAACTAACTGCACACCCAAATGTCCCAGGTAGCACCTCAGGGAGAATATAATTGAAACATTATTTTTTTTTTTTTGTTTCTTCCAGAGAGAACACACCCTAGTTAGGCAATAGAAAAAAGGGAGAAAGAAGGCAGGTCTCATGTTTTTACCCCTTATGGGACTGACTGCCTTCAGGGACTGAGGATTCCGACTTTTAATTAAATTCATAATTAATAACTATCAGAGGAAAGAAGAGCGAGTTTCACGACCCTTCCAATTGGGTCCGTTTCTAATTTGGCCTCAGTCAGCACACTTCTCCTTTTTATTTTTTTCCTACAATGCTAATTATATAGGAGAAATGTAAAAGGGACTACAGTGTAAGTAAATGATATTCTTTTGGTAAAATATTATTTATTTTGATGTTCACTTTTGTGCAATTTTCTTTTGTTTAAATTAAATAAATCATCATACAATTAGAGATGTATTAATTTACATATTTTTATGACGGTTACAAAACTAGGATAATAAATAAATATTATATATATATGTGTGTAGGCACGTAATGTGTGTGAATTTGTGTGGTTTTGATGTTTGATATTCAAACTCCAATAATAACCGCATGATATTAGACAGTGGAAATTATAATGTTAGCTATGGTTTTTACTTTCGCTTACTCTCTAAGAGGATTATTTTTCATAATTTCGATCTATTATGAAACACGAAACAGACAATAAAAACTTCCACATTCGGGATTTTCCGAGGAGTTGAGATATTAGAGACATTTTCCGTGGTAGCCTGCGTCATTTTGTGGTCATCGACCGGTTTCGGGCGTTCGCCCATCTTCAGGATGCGTTTTTCAGACAGTGTGCCAACACAGACTCGTACAGAGACTTAGTTTCACACTAACTGAGGTGTGTTTTTTTAAAATACTAAACTCTTAAACTAGGTAAAGGGATGTGGCCAGATGGGTGGGAAAACACGTGTTTGGGTTGTTAAAGGGCAAATTCTTTTCTTACAGTGGATGCGGGGGTCTAATCTTTAAACTCTGTTGTTGGAGGGAGACTTATTTCACAATTAACTAACCAAAATATTAAGAATATACAAAAATAAAAAATAAGATACACAAAATAAATCTAAATAAAATTAAACAACGATTAAACTAACATTTTAAAATTCATTCATTCGTTTAAAACTGAACGATTTTTTATATAATTAAACTAAGTTTTCCCAGTTCCAAAGAATTAAGAAATTCCAGTCATTCTTTCACTTTTCCACGCAACCCTCACATCCTCGCAAGCATGTATACCTAATTACGTTTTCTTATATAATTAAGTTTTTTATTGTGCATCCCACAAAGCACATCACATCATCACTCACATACATCATCCAAATACTCAATATAACATCATCCAACATATTTTTACTCAATAAAACATCCAAATTTTTTTTTTTTAAGTTATATATGCATAGTAGATTTAAAACTAAACTTAAACTTAAAATCTATTTAAGAACTATTTGTTGCGTGTGTAATTGTGTTTCTGTTGCTATTGTGGGAAGAGTGTTCTGAATAATGGTTCACTAGCAAATTTTGTCTGTTCATTTATTAAGTTTTGTGTTTTTCGTTTATATATTTCGAGTTGTTCTACTATGTCGAGTCTACTATGTTCTACTAACTCGAAATTCCGTAGAGGAAAGATTCTCCTCATTTCTCATTCTCAAAATGGAATGTGATTAATTCACCATTTCAGTCTTTATTTGTAAACAAATGACTGTCTTGCTTGTACAGTAAGTAATTGACATTTGAATGTACATTATAATATATGCAGTTTTGAAGAAGAACGAAAACACGAAAGAAATTACCTCATTTTTTTAATTACGTGAATTTTCTTTTCTGTTAGACTGAATTTCAAACTTACTGTATATGGGTATGTAGATCTGCTACCCATAGTTCCCTGGTTGGCCTGTAAACACTCACCCTTGCCTGTCACTTTTCCCAATTGCCACCAGGCTTTTCCTCCTAACATGATATTCTATTTGTCCTTATTTCTCCAACATACTGTCTCATTCGCACACACTGTATTTAGACACACACTTCTGAATCTTCCAAACTCTCTTGTCTAGAATTATTTAACATGTTGTACGAACCGTTCTAATTTGAAATTTAAACCAGCAACAGTACTAATACCTTTCAGTAAGTCGGCTTTGTCACAACGTGTTTACTTTAAATTCTTACTACCTTTACAACAAACTTCTTCTTTGCACAATAGAACAAGTAATTAAGTACCATCTTTTATTCTTAGATTACAAACTGCAATGTTTAGATTACAACTGCTATTTTTTTATTCAGCACTTATGTACTGTTATTTATCATTAAATAAAAGACAATTTAAAGATAATACTGCTAACAGGAGAATATAATTAAGACATTTTTGGTGGGTGATTTATCAGATGGTAGAATCCATAACTACTTTTCATAAAAAGGTTTAGAACATTATAAAAAAACAAGTAATAAGAGAAAATTACAAAATTAAAGACCTCAAACGCAATACAAGTTTTCAAACTGCACCTAAATAATTTGTTCCACAATAATCTATAAGGACGAATACAAAAAAAAAAAGAAGGTTTAATTCTAAGGTTTAATAGTTCTATTCCTGATGTGTCAGAGAATTGTCTTGAGACCACTATCATTTGTTGCATCATCATGTGTAAAGAGAAAAATTATATTTAGAGTATGCGTACATCTCATTAAATGCTACTTTATCATAATTATGATACCAGTTTCAACCCAGTTTACCTGTGCTTTTCACAGAGATTCCAAAGGATCTATCCCTTCTTTGCGTTACAACATATCATCAAAGTCTTTGTTTTAGAAACGCTTATGCTAGAATGGATTCGAAACGGCAAGAAAAAAGATGATAGGTTCCTCCTTTAATTGAAATCTTCCTGCTATCAGGCTTTCAAAATAGCATAAGGCCTGTACTGATATCGGCTAAAAGTCAGCACCTATAGCAGTTATTGTTGCCCAAGTCCCATAATTTCATGTGATTAAGTAGTGCACATAAATAAACCAACCACCAGGTACTTTAAAAGCCAAAGAACAAGATCTCAGCTTGCCTTTACTTTTTCGTGAAAAATCTTTATCATTTATAACTCGACGGATGGCTTGATCGAACATTTCTTTATTAAACAAAGTACTGAATAGCATTTCTCAGAAAATTCTCTCCTGTTTGGAAAACTACAATGAAGAAGGATAAATGTATTTAGATCTCTGTACTGAGGAAAAGCGTGGGAGGATCTCTGTTCTGAATGTTGGACAAAGAAATGCATGCACGAAAGGATAATAAGCGCATGAAATACGCAAGCGAAGAATATTTTAGAAGTTCAGAAACTTATATATATTGCAAGAAGAAGCTAGAAATCTGGGCTTTAGCAGAATTGTAAGAGATTGAGGCACGTTCCTGAGGGAATCGGATTCTGCGAACTCGTACTTTGCCGCAGTTGCATGACTGCATTTTTTCTTTTCTCCATGGACATATCCTAACTATCCAGAAGAATAAGAATTTGCAGAAATAATAAGCCTTAATTATAAGTTAATTAAAACACACATTATGATTCATCTTGATGGCTGATAGTTAATTTAGACTTACTATTTGTACAAATACTTTTCTTAAAAAATTCCAAGGTTTGCGATAAGTTCGAAAGTTTCCACAGTAATATAAATTGTCTTTCAAGTAATATAAATGGGCTTTCAGAAGTGGATGACCTCGCACCACTGATCCTTATGGATGAGTGCAGTGGGTTGTCGGCAGTCTAAAATGCTCATTGGGGGCCCGGGCAGGGCTTTGAGTAGTGGGGTTCGATGTCTTTCACGGACCTCCCTCAGACATCTGGTTGGATTCCTCACTGGGCATTGTGGTTTAAGGAGACATCTCTATATAGTGGGATTCGTGCCTGACCCCTTTTGTAGAGTTTGTGAGACTGAGGAGGAAACACCCATGCATCTGATGACGAATTGTTTGGGTTGTGAGGAGATTAGGTTTAGGACCTTCGGCCGGATCGGTAGAGGATCTTAAGCTGTGTCCTTTTAAGGTTTTGGTCCGATTTGTTCGGTCTGTGGTGAAACTTAGATGGTTAAACCCTGGGCCTGGATTTTTGTTCTAGTCCTAGTGGTAGGTATTCTTTAGGGGTAGCTATATGGGCCCGAGGGGGCTTTGGATAGCGTAGGGTTTACTTCCCTCCCCTTTTGTGAATAATAATAATATAAATTGTCAAGTTATTATTTTTAATCTTCTTTTTATTAGCTTTTGAAAAGAAGTCTATAAGATAATGCGAATGTTTCAGTTTATTTATAGAGGAAAAGTTACACTTTTGTTGAGCTAAAATCAGAAGCCTGACAAATCCTCATTGTAATTTTTGCCAATAATCGGTCACTAATTGAAGTTGTTTTAATTGATTTTTCAACCAAACAAAGGCGAAAGAGATTAGACCGTGATCTTATAGAATAAACCAACTCACAACTAAAATCCTGTTAGATATTTGATGCAATCAAAATTTCAGATGATTGAAAACTTACTTGACTTTTTGGAATTAAGGGGCTTAACATTAATATTGAACTAATTGAAACAATTGTTATTTCTAAAAAAAAAATAAAAAAAGGTGGGGGATTGTTTTAACGAAGCAAAACCTTATTAAAACAAGAAACAAACAAAATATGGACGGTCGGCAGCATCAATATACATAATATAGCTGACTACCAGTAGGAGAGGTTTGGGTTCGTGAATCTAGTCTTCATATTTCCAAGCTGCTATATGGGTGTACGTGCTTAGACTAGACAAGCAGATAAGATTGAAGGATTCACCTCTCTTTCCATTTAAATATATATCGCCGACACTTTTCTGAATTTTATTATATTAGCATTCTTCGCAAGTTTAATCAAGCATAAAGTCAATATAGTGCCACAGATTTGATCCAAAACGCGACAGCACTGTCATTTTTATAAGTTATAAATTTTAGAGAGAATTTCATTTAAATATTCATTCACTTATTTTATTAAATAAAAAGAAATCTGATGTCAAACACTCTAACGATTTTCTCTTTACTACAGATAATACAATAATAGTTGTAATGGGACTGCAGGCGTGTCCCTTGCCTGTAGCCGGAATCATGAGGCAACATCCGAATGCTAGCCACCCGCCCATAGTTACGTCACTCACAACATAAGGCGTAACACATATCTCAACCACAAGATATTCAATTGATATCGATCCGATATTCAAAAGATCAAGATCCGCCTACCTCAATCCCTAAAAGATCTTGGGAGGGGAACTAGGGGAATTTTTGGAAGCATATATAAGGGCTAGCTATACATACATACATTATTGCCTTGAAAAAGATAATAAATTTATCGAAATGTTGAGAAGAATTTATCTTGTGTGTGTGTGTGTGTTTTCTTTTTTTTTAATTCTGGCCAAACCTCACGAATTTTAATAATATAAATCTCATTATAATGTAATCATTATTTACTTGTCTCTGTTTTTGGTTGACATTTGTCAACCCACCGCACTTGTATATTTATGTTAGCGACAAGTGAGAGAAATTTGAACTCTTAGGAAAATGTATTAAGAAGAGTATTAGATAGCCGTGTGATTGTTTCACACCAGATTTTTGTTATATTATAAAGTAGTGAATTATTAGAGTGATTAGTGTAACTTGCAAACAGAAGGCACTGGAAGTTTGTTCCCTAGTGCTGTGAATTAAAGCAGGATGATATACTAAATTCAGACTTATAAGTTATGATTAAAGTGTATATTTTATGTAGATTTCTATATAACTATATTAAAAACATTGCTAGAAGTTCAAATTTGAAGAAATTCGGTTAACCGAAAAGTGCGATTTTATAAAAATTTTTGAAGTTGGGGGGGGGGGGGGGGGATTTCTCAAAAACGGCCATAATGATTTTCTTTAAACTTGGAATGCTGAAAATGTGGTGAGCTCGCAATTAGATAACATCCGGTTTTTATACGTGTAGCATGCATATTAGTTTTATTCCTGACCGGTTTCGGATTTCCATCATCGTCAGTGTAAATTCACCAAGTTTGTAGAGAGTTCACTTCAACGAAATGTTTCTGTAGACTCACGGTCTCATAGTCTACAAAAACATTTCGTTGAAGTGAACTCTCTACACGAACTTGGTGAATTTACTCTGACGATAAATGAAAATCCGAAACCGGTCAGGAACAAAACTAATATGCATGCTAGACGGATAAAATACCGAATGTTGGAATATGTGGCATTGAAATTTCAAATTTTATTTGATTTCTTTCAATGTTATCAACGCTGCCATATGGACTATAATGAAACTCATCTTAATAATATATTTATATTATTTAAAAATATTCAAAGTTGAAAAATTTATCAATTTTATAATTGTATTTTCTGTTGTAAGTGAGTGTTTCACACCCGATTTTTTTTTTATAATAAGATGACCCGATAACATGTATTTCCCGAATAAAATTCAATTCTGGAAAACTGTTCAATTACAATAGAATTCGCCCTTACAGGTACAAGAGAAAGTAAAAAGTAATTAATTGATTTAACGATAAGTTCTTCACAAATACATACTTATAGTGGAGCTGATGAGGAGAGAAATTAGGTTGATTAATTAGACGAAATATGAAGACACTGTTATAATATAGCTATATATCTATACAAACTCCACTGGACTTGTAATGAATTTATAGAATAAAATGTTAAAGTATAGATATGACACGATGCGATGTATGGTTGAATCTGATAGATCGATGTCTAAATCTCTCACTGGCTTATATACAGGCACTCCCACTCTAGCCTGTTTAAGTGAGAGAGTACCAGAGAGGGCCTTTTTTCTCTCGGTCATGCCTGTGTTCTCTCTCTTGCCGTTACATACTGCGACCGAAATATGTCAAATTCAATAATTAAAAAGTTCGCTACTATTTTATTATTGCTGGTTTTATAGGTTTAGATAAGACAAGAATTCACTATTCATAAAACTATAATATATATAATGGATATGTTAGGTGGAGAGAATTTGGGTCTGGTAGATGATATAAGAAGGACTGGGTTAACACTGGTTAGCTCATATATTAATAATAATAATGAGACACAGTCTGCCTGGACTTTACAATAGAGAATGGTTAAGGTAGACTGGTAGGAGAATGACACGAAGTAACTGGCGAGATGATGAACTATAGAGAACTGTGTTGAACTGTATTGAACTGTCCTCATGGACTGTTCCGTCGCTGTATTTATACAGTCTCTCCCACTCCAGTCCGAGAGAGTGGTTGGGTTCACTTCTCGTCTCTTTGCTCTCTTTGGTTGCTGTTGCATATAATATAAATGCTGCAGTACTAATATTACTAATTGACAATAAATTAAGATTTATATTATTCAACATTATTTTTAACTAATATATCATAAAAACAGAGTATGTACAATATTAGTAAAATATTTGAAAAAATAACAATATTTTTGTCAATAATTATTATGCCACACCTTGGCCAATAACAACAGTAAGGGTTAATTATAAATAAATGAAAGTATAAAGGAGGTTATAAAATGTCCCGAGTAGGGGGTTGGGTGGGTGAAATTATATTTGGTAGACACACTGGGTAAATAATTATTTTAATAATAATACAAAGTTAGACAAAGTATGAAAGAAGAGGGGGAAAAAATTAAAAAGAAAAAAGAAGAAGTAAAGAAGAGACAAAAGAAACTTGAAATTAAAAATACAATTAAACGAGAGGCAATTACAAGGGAAATAAAAGTAAATATAAAAAAAAGGAAAAGTCGTCTGCAGTAATTAAGCAGACATTGAGTCTTTCATAGAAATTTCACTATTTGTAAGTGTTTTTTAATTTTTTTTATTATTTTTACAAGTCAAATTATAAAAGTATTTATTAATGTTACCAAAGAAATAAACTTTTAATTTTGAAAAATAAAATAGAAAACAAGGAATTTTTTTAAGTCAACAAATTTATCACTATATTGGTATCAAGGAAGGTTTAAAAGAAAAGTGCAATTCAGGAAGGTAAATTGTTTTGTCGCAATAATGATTGCTTATGCTTTAAATAAATTAAAGGTGACTACTTCTTTTCCTTCCGTGTGATTATAAAAAAAACAAAAAAAAAAAAACTATTTGAAATCGTTTAAATTATTTAACATACGCATGATTCAAATATTTGCAAGCCTCTTTTGATGACTTATTCTGCAATCCAATCGATAAACTACACCTTTCTCACATAATAGACAACTGGTTTTATAGATAGGATAAAGACCTTGGGTTGTACCGATAAATGTAATTTTTATTACATTGTTTCTCTCTTCTCATCACTTTTGCAGAATGGAATTATATCAAGAAAAGTTGACATAATATTGGTGTGTGTCCCAAATTTCGTCAATACTGTGTACTGGACTTTACTTTTACAGATCGACACAGCCTGTATGGTTTCGAGAGATGTTTTCTTTCTCTCACTCTCGTGAAAGGTGTTGGGACAGCTAATGAAAGTTTTGGATATTCCGAATTGACTATTACTCGTATCAGTGAGCGAATAATGAACCACTATGATGGATGTTTAGAGAAACGGCATGAGGCCAGAATTGTTTATCTTTTCGAATGCACGATTTTGCTACGGCTAATGGAGCCAAAAAAAAAAAAATCATTAGCATGATTGGAAACCCTAGGTCAGGTGAGAAAGTTTTTCAATAGATATTACTACAATATTTTCCTACTAAATGGTCATGAGGTCTTTAGGATGATTGACCTCGAACCAACTCATCAATAATCTCATATATTGAGAGAAATGGAAAACTCGTTCAAATTTGTCCACCACTAAGTGGAAAAGACGCAAAGTGAAGGTTTTGGTATTATTTTTTTGAAGATTTGCCTACATATATTATGAAGCAACTTCTGCGGATCTCTTATGTCTAATTAAAAACACCTAGACTGAAGCGAGAGCTCCAATCAAGTGGATGACACAGTAGGCTCATTGGTGAAGCGGTAGCATTGGCTAAAGAGTGAACACCCCTGTTCAATCTATTTACAATAGGTAAAAATTGCCTATAATCTACAGTTTTTCAAACCGGGAATGAAACTTAATTTTTCGAAAGTTTAGGGTAGACTTAAAGTGGAGGCCAGAAACTGGAAAACAGGAAGAAGAGATCCTCGTTTATTGCAGTCATTAATAAATTAGAATCTTCACCAGATTCTAAGAAGATTGAAACTCGATCTGTAGATATACGATTCTTTGGAAGATTCATTAGGTCTATTTATTAATTTGCAATTAGTAGTCCACGTTTTTAAATTTGAAATCGAAGATAAATTAGATAACAGCAGTTTACTGGAATGCGGATTGCCCGCGACAATTGGATCAAACATTGGACAAACAAAGCTATTAAAATTATGATTTCTGCCAATAATTTTTGTCTTTATCATCCCATGTGTTGTCATCAGTGTGCAAGTTTTCTAGTAATTACGTAAAACTAAATAACAAGGAAATTTTTATGAGCTAAAATTAATGTATTACATCTTAGATAATAAAAAAAGAGAATAATTGCAAAACCAATCTGTAGATTGATATTTTTATACTGATTTATTTTTAATGCCAGTTCCTTAGAGCTTAATTTTATAATTACAATTTTGTTGTCACTTGTTTTATGGTGTGAAAAGAAAAAATATTATAGAATGTTTTTACCCCCAGGGAAATCTCACAATAATAAGAATCTTCCCCTAGGAAAATTCTTATTTCTAAAGGGGAACCTTCCTTCCCTTTAAGAGAATTCGTAAAAACTGGTTTAAATCCACCCACAAATCCATTTAGAACGTGCTGAGAAAATAGTTTTTTTTTTTTTTTTTTATGTCGTTTTTCCTTTATTTGTCCAGAATGATGTACTCTAGTCTTGCAACGTTCGGTAGCGTGCGTGGGGAGTGGAAAAGGAAAACTAAGGGAACATTGTCTGTGGACAAAAGAGTGGATGGAGCAAAGGCGCCGGTCTTCTTATCTCAGCTTATATGTCTATTGCTATGAGGCAATTACTAGTGGAGAATGAAGAGGGCTGTTCACTATAACAAAAGTACATACCCCAACCAGGTTCTTGGTGTCTTGGATGTGTAGGGAAAGGGCTGGAAACGCAACCAGCTGTTTGTCATTTGTAGTAATTTACTATTTTGGATAATAAATAAAAAACTAGAAAGACCAACTGAAGATGATATTTACAAAACAAAGGGGTCCTAAGAATGATTATCATTCCCTTATTTTTGAGATTGTATCTCGCCTGTTTAGATAATAATCATGTTTCGTAAGAATAGTATACTTCAGTTATTTATTTTTAGATTCATATTACGAGTTATCCATTTGAATAGACTATATTTTCACATTTAAACCATACTTTATGGATTATTTTCTCACGTGTGAGATAAAGATTAAATTATTGTTAAGAAAATGAAATATTTGAAATTCACGCTTGAATTGTTTCCCATCTCGTGAATAATTGTTTAATCAAAAGGAAAATCTATGTTTCGTAAAATTTTACTATAAACATTTTATTTCAACTGTATTCAAAAATTCATTAATTTTTTTTGTAGCGTGTTGATTTTATGTATTATTATTTATTCTATATAGTTAATAATGGACTATTTGTGATCTTGTTGAATTAATCATTTTTTTTTTTTCTACGAGATAATGAATAATCTCAAATGAAACTGATATAGCCATCTAGTACCGCCAACAGTAAGTCTTTACCCTAAGCATTAACGATATCCTCAAATTCACCAAAAGACCGTTCTGATGTGAGAAAAAATATATTATCAAATGATTGATCAAGAAATTATATCATCTTTCTGCAACCGTTTAATAATGTGGCAATATTATTAAATAAAAAATAGTGAGTAAAGTTATCATTTTAATCACAAGTGACAAAAAGCAAAAGGGGCCCATTACTTTTTCTCACAAGTGACAAAAATTAATATTAATCAACTCTAACTAGCCCGAAATCTAGCGGCAATACGCGAAAACAAGAAAGTATTACGAAACATATTCCAGTTAATAAAGGATTTGAGGTCAGACTAAAGAAAGCAGATTATAAAGAAAGGGTGTATTTAACTTGAATTAAAGCAGATTGAATTAAATTATATTCTCAATATTTTAAAAAAACTCATTTTTTTGAATATATTCATATAACTTATATATAAGATAAAACGCAATTTTTATGCGGTTGCGTAAAAAAATTATTATTCCATACGTGAGTAAAATATTTTTACACTCTCGTTCAGTCGCTGTGATCGTCTCGTCAAAATCTGAATTCAAGTGTAAAAAAGCATTACTTTACAGATGCCTGATAAATAAGTGTTTTTTTTTTCATTTTTGTAAACACTGCTCATTAAAAACTGGAGGAGAGGTTAAACTTTGATCCTCAAGAAAGAGAGTGTAAAAATAAGATGTGTAAAAATTTTACTCACATATGAATGAAGCAATTTTTTTTGTTTACATTCTAAAACAGTACCGCTACTCAAGCAATACTCAATCAAGTAATAAGATCAAGATATCTCCAACTTTTTAAATCAATTAAATTTCTTGTTCATTAATAAATTGTTCAACATTTACATAATTTTTCATATTTTTAAAATAATTGCCTGATTATTTCGATAATCCAAAAATATGGAGGCTTTATTAAATTGTCCATTAAATGAATAAATGATGTATTTCATAAATGAAGTATTAAACATTTTTTTGTATAATGGAAAATTTTGCATTCCGACAAGGGACATTAAATAAAAATTCACGATCTACGAATCAATCTAGCGAAATTTTAATCAAATAACGGCTCCAGCAACAGGCTCAGCTGTTTGTAAAAATAAATCAAACATAAAAGAAATATGGGCAAAAATATGGCGAATAAAATGAAAGCCCAAAAATGCCAACATGCCTCGCTTAATTTCAGGCAGGGTTTCTGCCCCCCCTCCCGTCTTCTTCGACAACAATGCTTTCCTGTTGCAGACTTAGTGTCTGCGCTACCTTGGCCTTTTCATAGACCCACTTACCTGGAATACATACACAAGACTTAAAAGACAAGCAATGACTAAGCGTGCTAAACTTTACAGGCTTCTCAGAAGACGATCTAAATTACCGATAGAATTAAAAATACTGATATATATATATATATGGGAAAATAGTATATATATTGCAATACTCAAAGTTATGTAGTCTTACGTCTTACGGACTGGAACTGTAAGGTAACGTACGAACTATTCAAATTTGCCAATCTAAAACTCCGTCAGATAGTTGACGCTCCTTCCAATGTCACAAACTCATTCTCCAAAGTAACCTCAACATACGTTCCTTCCAACAACTCGCCCAAAACCGTAAACACCACATTTCTCTTTACATTGTCGCTCTAACCCATTTCTACAAACTCTCGCCTATAATACCATCCTTGACCACCGTCCTCCACCGCCCTGAATCGCTAGTGGCCCCGAGATTTCTTTCGAGACTGAAAAGAGTTGCTGGAACTGGGTGATACCAATGGAGTAGTTTCTCTCATTTTGTTGTTCACATCATTAAATATGTTTAGCTGATTTACTATTGTTACACATATAATATATTTATAGAGACTATAAATTTCTAAATAAATTAAAAAAACAAACAACAATATTGTTATAAACATGAAAATATAATTGTGCCGATCAATTCAAAAGTTATAATCGAATCAATGTAAAGTGTAAAAGCAATCATAATAATGAATTCTATAACAATTGAAATGATATTTATATAAAATCACATAGTAAGCAAGAGGTTGAAACGTGACATAAAAAAACATTGGAAAACAATAATTAAAAATACATTTCAAGGGCAATTTAGCGTATGTATTTACACAAATGTTAACTAGCAAAGATTTATCTTATTAGGTGCAACATAAATAAAAAAAAAAAAAATCAATAGCTCATTAAAAATAAAAAAATATTATTGTATCTCAATAAAAATTATAACAAATAAATTAATAAATGTGTATAGAGATAGATTGTATTTATAAGTATATTGTTCATAAAACTTTATCGATAAGAGCAAAATAGAAGTTAATTTATCTGCTATTGTGGAGACTAATGTAAAAATTCCATGCGATGTTGAGTGGTTGGTTGTCCTGAATACACTCTTTATGTCAATAGTTCAACATATCGATTCTCTCTCACTTTCATTATCAATTTACTCGACAAGGCTAGTATTGTTTACTTTCCATACAATTTTAATCCTAAATGTCACATTATTTCTAACTACCTAGTGTGGAAGTAATATTTAGACTACTGTTTATAAATTATTGTTAAAATCTCATTAACAGTTAAAGATCTGTTCAAAACTAGATATTCCATTTAGGTACAGCAACAGAAAGGTTTCGGTTAAATTTTGTCAACCGGAATTACGACTTTTCTGATTTTTTTTTTTACTTCCCTTACGTAAGAGAAACTATCATAACGTGTCATATTTTCTAAATATGAATTTTTCCCGAAAATAGATGCTTTGAGGTCTCCTGAGTGTGAAAAAACATCCATTACTGAATGGTCTTATGTGAACGGGCGTGAATAAAATATCTCAAAAATGAAAAATTGTATGTAGCTCAAACTTGCTACTCTATACTTATGTTGCTACCACCGCATTTGACACGAACATTTCGGGCAAAATCCATCAAACGAAAGGGCAACTCTACTGAATGTTTTTAAGAGTTTTTCAGTTTTCTGCAGTTTCCTTGAAAACAGCTTCAACGATTTTTTTTTAAACTACGATCACTTCCTACTAATTGCATGGGTAGATATTTTGTCTCTTCATCACCGCTACTAATGAATAAAATTAGAAGTTTTTTTTTTTTTTAATACTTATTTATTGAATATTTAAAACTGCATGATTTATATAAATGCAACAAATAAATATGATGTAAGGAATACTGTATCATGCAATGTCGTGAATGTCAGTTATCCAGTGATAACTGACATTAGATATCCGGGAGGTCGCGGGGCCAACGGCGCTTTAGCCGTCTTTGGGGATTAACTGGGTGTGAGTTTGAATAAAGGGCTTGGACGAGGGGGGTTTGGATGGAGGTGACTGCGGAATTTGTTGTATCGGGATTTGGCGAGGTCGTTGACAAACGGGATCTTGAGGTCGTTGTGAATGGTGACGGCTGGTGATGTAAAAAGGGGCGTCGACAATGCGACGGAGGATTTTTGACTGAAGGGTTTGAATTCTATTGGGGTTGGAACGCTTAGCAGTGTCGTATAGTTCTAGTCCGTATGTCCAAATTGGAGTGAGCAATGAGATGTAAAGCTGTCTTTTGTTGAGAAGTGTTAGTTTAGAGCGTTTGTCAAGAAGTCTAGCCAGAAGTCTGAAGCGTTGGGTGAGAGTGATTCGTTTAAGTCTCGGTTGGGGATTCCATGTGAGTCGCTTGTCTAAGTATAGTCCAAAATAACGAACGTGATCTGCGGGAGAAATTGGAGTATTGAACAGATAGATGGGAAGGAGTACTTTTTTTGTTTAATGTGAAGACTATGTATTGGGATTTGTTAAGGTTGATTTTTATTCTTTATTTCGTTAACCAGGATTCAAGTGAGTGGAGATGGATTTGCAAAGAGCGCCTGGAGAGAACGGGATCGGTGTGAGGTGATAGGATTGCTGTATCATCAGCATAGGTGAATAGGCTAGTGTTGGGGTGTACGGGGATGTCGGCAGTATAAATTGTATACAAGATGGGTGCCAGGATGCTGCCCTAGGGCACTCCGTCTAGGATGGGATAGATGGGTGACTTGGAAGAGTCGATCACTTAGAAAGGATCTTAGGACGAGGTAGTAGGTACAGGGTAGGAGGCCCTTGAGCTTCCACAGTAAACCTTCGTGCAACACGCAGTCAAAGGCTCTAGAGATGTCTAAAAAGACGCCAGCACAGCATTGTTTCAGCTCAAGGGAGGTAGCGATGGTATCTACAACGCGATGCGCCTGTTGGATAGTAGAGTGACCACTCCGAAACCCAAACTGGTGAATTAGAAGTTTAAAGAAAATTTGTCATTTTGTAGATATTAATATTTAAGTAAATTAAGATACGGTATAAACAATAAGACCACACCTAATCGTCGATTAGATCGATGATATAAGAGAGGAGGGTAGATCCTTGAAAACCTATGACTCCCAGGTGAGAGCTTTGCTGAGCAAGTTTGCTGTATGTGGAAGCCACATAGGTTAGCATTTGTCATCCTACCTCGAACAGAAAAGAATGAAAAAGAATAACTGACTAGGGGCGCCAATGACCAACGTAGTCGAAGAACAAAAAAAAAAGAAGTAAGAGAAAGTTGTGTGAGTGTTTCACATCAGTTTCAAAACAGATTTCTTTTTTTTCAGATTTCTACGATAATCACAAAAATAGCTCTATTTTTTTTTTTTAAGTAGGCACATTAGTTCCACTAGATCACACCACATACACATTTCGGTTTTAACTGAAATATTTTTCTAGTAAAAGTGAATTATGTGGAATTCTGTGGGAGTGGCGATCTAAGGTAAAAAATCGGCTGAGCGAAGCACTTCCTAAGTGGGGCAAAGTTGAGAGATATGCAAGTGCTGTTTGTTGTAACCAGTTCCCACTAAGATTCTGTTGCATACGGCGGCATTGTGTGACTTACCTCGAAATATCATGTGAAATCTACATTTTATTATTAAAACCGAAAGCTGTGATCGGAAAACTAATAAAGGTAAGATTTTCATATTTATTCTGTTAATTCATACATTCTTAGCAATAATTTCAATCCAATATGTTTGCGTTAGTATTCTTCGATCTATGTGTTTATGGATTAATTAGTGAATTTGCGTCAGTGGGGTTAGTTGTTACACTTGGTTGGAGCATGTTCTTACAGTGTAACCAACTTACCCCAGTTCATATCTTAAATCAAATCAAGGCAGATCTTGAAAAGAAATGAAGCCAAAAACAAGATAAATGAGAAAGTTGGCAATTCTAACAAAAAAAAAAAAATCTATGTCTACAAAGGTGCGAAAAAGAATCAAACAAATAATTTGCCATCATCAAGTTTCGGCGAAAAAGTTGAGGACTGGCTGTGCTTGAAATGTCGAAAACCATGGTCGCACGCAGTCAAAAGGTGGGGAACATTGGGTTGAATACATGTAGTGCAATAGATGGGCCCATTCAAAATGTGTTAAAAATGTATCTAGGAATATTTACCACAATTGTAACTCGCACTTAGAGATGGGTAGCGACAGTGAATAGAAAGAGTAAGTGTTCAAACATTTAAGTTTGTAATAATCCATGTTTAGATCATAATCAAGCTGCTATTATTATTAAATAAAGATCTGATAATTTGTTTAATGAACATATTTCAGTTTTATTTCCTTAAAATAAACACCCAAACATGTATTTTATACATTGTAACAACTTACCCTCCGCATGTAACAACAAGCTCCACCGAAGGGTACGTTGTTATAGTATGCGCATTTTAATAGGATTTGAATTTTTTAAATGTTACTTCATTTTGAAAAATCTCAAAAAAATATATAATTAGTAGAAATAAATGAGACAAAACGAATTAATCAATTTTCAGCAATTTTGAGTGCATCATACAGCAATTAAAAAATGTTAACTGAAATTTGTAACAACAAGCCCCAACGTCCCGTATTTAGTTTATCGAGTTTTTCTGTTGATATAAAGTTGTTTTTTTTTTTCCAAATTTAATGTAAACTTACATCTCGTATAAAAAATAAAACCTGTAGATTATGTTTGAAACATTAATTTTATATTTTATTGTTGTAACGAACCTAAATTGAAGTGATTATTTTTTTTCAATTAGCTTTCCATTGATGGTTTATGTATCTCGTAGCAACAACGATAATATACAATTTCTATGGTGATTAATTTTTTTTAAATATAAAATTTAAGCAAACTTTTATGAGAGACTTTGGAGAATAATCCATTCTTTAGATTTGTAAACATTGGAAAAGGAAACCCTATAAATAATCGATCACTTCTCTCAGTGAAGATTAGAAAATCTTTTAAACAATAATACACAACTAGCTGGCAAAGTGTCCTAATAAATAGTACAGAATTTCTTGTATTATTACAGGACTGAAATATAAGTATAATACATAGTTATTATGTGACTTAGACATATCTCACATACAGTATATGTATCAAATATCATGGGTAACTTTATTGTAAGGTTTCATTTCGTGTTAGTTCTTTTCTGCAAGGCTTCACGCCAGGACATTTTCTAAAGATTGACCTCACGACGGCATATTGACCATATGTTTACACAAGTATTACAATAAATAACTAAATAAAATATATATATATTTTTTTATTCGACGAAAAAAAAATAAAACAAAATGGTTTCAGTCAATACAAAGTTTTAAACTATACTTTCAGGATTAAGAATTATTAATTTCTATTCATAACTGTTCTAACGTAAGTTTGTTTAGGCCAGAGGAATTAGATTAAATTGATATGTAGTTAGTGATTCATCGAACTAATTAGATGATTTACTCTAAGGCGTAGTCAGAGTCGCGGCACTTAGATTTACGAAGACCTAGTGGCCGTTAGAGTTTTGGCACTAACGACAGGTTCGATGATTCTTTAATATCTTTACGGCGTTCACAAGCCATTCAAAATCTTCCAAGTCCTTCAAAACGGTCGGCTCCAGAACGGAAGATGTTGTGAAAGCTACGTGTAATCGCTAATCCGAGGAGTATTATCTTGGTAAGTGAAATGTGTTTGGTGTAATGTTGTGTTGTAGTGTAGTGGTAGTTGGTGTACACGAGCAGTTTAGTAAAGAGGCTTGTAAGTATACATGTTTAAGAGAGAAGTATTAGTAATAATCAAGAGAGCACCATTGTTTTTAAAATAAATATATTATTCTCTAAGTAAATTTAAGTACTTTACAATATCACAACTATATCCTAATAAATCAGATGTTTATCTAGAATAAATGCAAATCTCTATCACAGGCACTGAATTTAAGAGAACGTTTCCTGAAGTGTTCTGGCTTGAGTGTCTGTCCAAGACTGTCTTGAAAGAATGTCATCTAATTGTTCGTTCAAATATTTTCAAATAATGCTGGTATGTCGGGAGGGAGTTTTATTGTTTTACCCTAACTGTTTCTAGCCCTTTGTCTCTTGGTTTGCATTGACCTAGATTGTAGTATACCTGGCTCTATCCCTATCACTAAAATACATTATTTGAACTAGCTAATTTTCACAAAATTATTTTACTAAACTATTTTCCAAAACTATTATTTTTCCATTTTATTCTTCCACTATATAAGCCTAGCCACAGTTTTAGGTAGAACTAATTGCAATAATTATCTGTACTGCTGAGATAACAAGACGGAGAATACATAATCCAATATCATCATCTTACTCTTACTAAGTCAATTTAAGACTAGTGTAGAACTGCAAAGGCATCCTCACGAAAATTAGTGACCAAAACAAGGTCTTCCCAGTCTAAGTACAAGGGACTGAGAAGGCGGATCGGATCGCCTTCCACAGGGACCTTTATTGAACCTGAACCTTTCTGCAGCAGCCATCAAAGTATGATGCACAGCACAAGAATGATGACCCTGGGACGGAGGCAGGCTTGCGACAGAATTATTCCAACAAGGCTGTACGGCATCTGGGATGGTTTAGACTCACAGTAAATTTAAGAAGCACATATATGTCGCAATGTGTGGATGGTTTGTACAAGTTTCTTTCAGGAAGAGGAGGAAATAGCACTGCATTTATTGTGTCAGTGTAAGGGGCTTATATAACAGAGAATTTGCTCTTCGGAGAAGAGAAACTAATGCCTACATAAAAGTCTCTCTCCAATTCTTAAGTCTCATTGAACTGACAAAACTGAAGACGGTACTATAACGGTAGATAGACTATAGGTTGCGTTGGTATAGATTTGCTACCCAATCCCCAAAGAATCTAATTTTACTATTTTTGAAAAATTGGTTAGAAAGGAGGATTCTTGATGTTGCCTTTTTTTAAATTTGGCTCTTCGGGGAAATGATTGAAGCAAAATTTATTCAACATTAACTGAGCGATAGATGACTGAATTTTATTCGAAATATTTATCTTTTTTTTTATTCCCATCTGAGAAAACTTGCCTGGCGATTTAGAGGATAGAGTTTCAATCTTCAGACCTTTTTAGAAATATTAGATAATACGTCAAAACTTAAATCACAAGCATGAAGCATGAATGTCCTTAGAATAAGGTGATACCCAAAAAAAAAGTTACTATTTCATCCCTTCCTCCGTGCCATATTCTGCCGGTGAAGGTGGAACAGAGATTGTAGACGAGCATTTTTTGGCAGCCTAATAAATTCCTTTCATGATGCATACTTTGTATATACTTATAGCATAATATACAAAGCTACAAATAAGCAAATAAGTAATTAGCAACTAAGTAACGCATAATTTACATACTTAGAGCAAATTATACGACAAATACCAGTGATTGTGCGAAATCGTGAATGTCATTTATCTAAT
Source organism: Triatoma infestans (assembly GCA_011037195.1). Lineage (NCBI taxonomy): Eukaryota > Metazoa > Arthropoda > Insecta > Hemiptera > Reduviidae > Triatoma > Triatoma infestans. The sequence continues at coordinate 2,692 of JAAEAF010003744.1, read as the reverse complement.
TGTTACAATTTGAACAGGATGGTGATGATATTGCTGAATGATGAATCATGGCTGCATTACTGCATACACAATACATTTTACGTAGTTCTTAACTGTTTAAGTAGTAATAGAGCGTAAACAGAACTTTAGATAAGTCGAGCAAAGAGTAGTGATAGCAGCATAATGTGGAGTTGGGGATTTTGAACTTATGTTTGTTCTCCGTTGGTTAGCAGCTTGTAGAGTACTCCTTAACCTGCAAAAGGGCTTAGAGAGTAAATTGAAAACTCCATATATTCTGATTGATTACTTCTGCAAGTTGTTGTTTATTGCTGCTTGGAGATGGTGTCTTTCAAAAAATGTGTCGTAAAATTTCTTGATAATTATTTGGAAGGTAATTAAAAGTCTGTTCTTTACTCTATTATTGTTATTTCTAGGCTGTATGAATAGTTTTTTTGGAAGTTACTTGGTCGGCTAAAAAGCTGTAACCTATTCGGTCGTTTTGTTTATGGGAGATAAGGTGCGCTAACAGACAACTGCTGAAATGGATTGGAGCGGTTAGTTATCGGCAACGTAAGGGTGTAAGGCTTCCTTATTCCATGTTCCTATACTAGAAGTGCAAATATAAGAGCAACTGTTTCATCTCAAACTAAACACTTAACTAAACAGTGATCATATTTGTTAAAAAACAATTGCATCAATTCAACAGATAAAATCATACACTAAAATGTAATCGCATATAAATTTTCCAACAAATAAATAAATTAAACACCTTTTCCTTGGAGGGAACTCTGTTATAATATGTAAATGAGTTCAACATAATATTATATCATTTTTTTTCTATAATCAAATGAAAACTAATAAAAATTGGAATTATATAAATATATTAAAACTTATAATTGGAAAAGTTTTCTAAATTTTAAGTGATCACATTAACAAAGTTTTAAAATATAGACGTGAGAACGGAAAACTAATTTATGAACAATATAAAATGTATTCATTTGCGAGTTATGTAATACTATATATACTTTTTCTATACACTTATATAGAATATATTATACATTTTCATTTTAATAATGTTTTCTCTATATTTTATTTAGTTTATAAAAATAACTTGAATAACACTTTGAAGGAGTTCGCAATCAATACTAATTAAAAATGAATTATGGAATAACAGAATTATATAATTTTGAAATTATAATAAATTCATGTATAATAAATTCATTTCCATTTCCCAGCTTATTTATCTGGATTAATGCAAGATATCCAAGAATTTAATTTGAACTGTGCATGTACAGTTGCATTTTAACAAGTATTACGATAAATAACTAAATTAAGTTTGTTTTTTATTCGATGAAAAAAAATAAATAAAACAAAATAGTTTCAGTCCATACAAACTTTTAATCGATATTTTCAGGATTGACAATTTGTAATTTCTTTAACGATTTACTCTAAGGCGTTGGACAGAGTCGCGGCAGTTAGATTATCGAAGCTCCCTTTAAACACTCTACGAAGACCTGGAGGCAGATACAGTTTTGGCACTGCCGATTGGTTAATGATTCTTAAATATACCTTTATGGCTTTGACAAGCCCCTTCACAATCCTCCAAGCCCTTCAATCCATCATAACGGTCGGATCCAGGACGAAAGATAGTGTGAAAGCAGCATGTACGTACCTAATCCGAGAAATATTATTTTGTAAAGCCTAGCTACAGTTTTAGGTAGAGCTAGTTGCAATAATTATCTGTACTGCTGAGATAAATAGACGGAGAATACATAATCCAGAAAAAGCAAATATCCTACAAATGAAATCTTGCTTTATAAAGTGGAAAATAAAAGGTAACCCACATAAAAGTTTACTATATTTACAGAGGGTAATAATTCATCTCACCGAATCACACAATTAAACTCTAATCTCTCCCATAGAGAACTTACGTTACCTGGGTTTTCAGCAAGACAAATGACTGACTTGAAATTCCCATACTAGACTCAAATAATTCAAACTAATTAGACGGTTCAGACAATTACCAAAATTACTAGGCAGACGATCCAAACTTACATTACAAAATAAAAGACTTCTCTAACTACTTACTCTGCTGAGACCAATATGGTGGTGTTAAGGCATTGAAATATGGATGACAACCAAGCGTTCCAATTCCCCACCGTATCCAGTCATTTCAATGAAAAATCCTTCGAAAAATTGTCAGTGCATTCTACTATGTTGCTAATTTCACCATAATTAACAAGAATAAAGCTGCAAAAGATAGGACAATCATTAATTAAAAAGCATAATGGTTAACATCATTTGGTGCGAGACTTATTAATCCATGAAGGGCCAACACTTGCCAGACGGCGATTTGAATGGGGGGGTGCTGTGGTAAGCACACCGCAATCCCCACGCCGTTTAGTACGGCCTTCGCTACCTAGGGCGCTACTAACTGTAGCTTCCCACTTTTTATCACGATGCTGGGTCACACCGACTTTGCTCTCACGGGAATCGAACCCTGAATTCTCGCACGAAAGGCGAGTGCGATAGCCACTAGACCAACGCGTGAGGACTGGTGCGAGCCTTATGATGAGTGATAAATTAGGCCACAGAGATACACGGATCTATACACGGAATACTGAATTTCTAATAAGTCAATATTCATAAGGATTGGAGACTGAAGAGATACCGGGAATTCACCTCATTGATCTAAAACAGCTCTTTAATGTGG